>CM076581.1:1027558107-1027668522 GCA_034641835.2 Pinus albicaulis | reverse complement strand
CATTTTTCAGGCATGATCTACTGAAGAATCCATTATTGGGATATTACAATGTTGTTGTAAGGAATTTGGTGGCAATGATTTTGAGTTAATGAAGCCTCAAAGCCTATGGTGCATCCAATTTCGTTCTTGTAAGGCACCCATTTTCTCACTATGGTTTGGGAGCTCTGCATTGTTGTTGTATATATATTTTCGATCCCATCTGCTTATCACAAAGCGTGCACTTCTGTTAATGGTATCACATAGCCCATAAGCAATAATATGCCTCAAATTTATAGAAAATGACTTCATCACAAAAAATCACGTCATGGATCTATTTCTATGGACACATAAAGAGCTTTTGTTTGGAGTGTGTAATGTTCAGATCTTATGTGCTACATAGTTGGGACATCTATTTTTATTTATCCTAAGTAGTAGTGGGTGTTTTGTTTCGAATGATGTGAATATGGTGGTGAAGCAGCTCATTGTCCATGGCTTTTGATCTTTCAGGTTTGAGTTTGACAACGATTTAGAATAATCAACATATTATCAATGATTCATTGGAAATGCTAAATGCTCTAGCAACGAGTGGTGCAACTTGTGAATACAACTTCAGATGAAGATATTATTTGTCAAGGACTAGCATTGAATGTCGACCTCTGGCATATCCTTGGAAAAAATTATGCAATTTCTTCCAGATTATTGGTGCCATTAGATAATAATTCAATCTTTGAAGCAGTCCGAGGCTTCAAGAAGGTTGCAGGCAGATTCAAGGAAAGGATTTTAGCTCAACTCACACAATCATTGCGCAAAGTGACTATTTTAGTCACCATTTTCAAAATTAGTTTTCGATCAAACGAAGCTAAATTTTGGAAAACCAAAGGAATTTTTTGTCAAAAATGGAACAAAGAACAAAAACCTCTTTCAATTTATGCACAAGTGTTATTGTTTAAGAGATATTCAATGCTCTTGGAGGCCTATTTTTCAAAAAAATAATTTTTTTTATTTTCCTCTTGTTTCAGTCATTGTTTTTTGGCACATTTTCTAATAGTTGGGAGTGAAATTTTCAAAACTAAAATAGGTTTTTTTCATGCATGGTCCAAAGAACAAAAACCTATCTCAAGTTTTACACAGGTGGTATAGCTTGGGAATTACAGGTATCACTTGGAGACCCATTTTCACAATTCCTTGCTAACAAAATTCTTAAATTTTTGAAATTCAATTTGTAAATGTGAAAGTTTTGATGCATGCTGGGAGCCATAAGGTATATGGGATGAATTTTTGGAAATTGCATTTTTTTTGGAGTGGGAAATGACAGGAAAACTCAAAATTTGAATTTTGTTGCACAGTTATTGCGCAAATGGTGACTGGGTACTTCTAGGGTTTGCACACATGGAAAGGGGCATCTGGTGGGTCCTACTCCAACTCAACAGCATCGTCATCATCCCCATCATCTCAGTTTCAGTAGGTATGACCTGTGACTATGCTAAGCTAAATTCTACTATGCAACTTTTGTGCAGCTCATCACTCAGTTGTTGTGTTTTTCAGTTATGTTTGGACCTTTCTATTGTTATGCTAGTGAACATGATAGGAATGAATGGATAGGGATGAAATAGGTAGATAAGATAAGGTTGATTTTCTTAAAAATGATGTTGCAGTTTTTATCTTAGCCTTATCCTAGTTTTAATTTGAAGCCTTGATGTTTCTAAATTGAGTTGGTTTTGACCCTCTTAATGGATAACAGGTACATTGTATCTAGTTTATGATTTTAACTCTACCTAAATGTATTTAAACATAACATAACATGGAAAAAGGCTTTGGATTTGGGAGAAGAACTATGTGCGTGTTTTGTTTTGCTGAAATAAAATTATTGGTACATATTTTTGCCACTTGGCCACAGATTCATGTGGTATGGATTTCAAGTTTTGTGCCCCTTCTTATGTGTAATGTTAGTATCCATGTCTTTGTTAAATTTTCATTTCTAATTGGTGCTAAGACAATTTTTCAAGATTCATCTATGTTGATGCTCTAGATGATTGTTTTTCTTTCTAAATTAGGATGAAATTCACCATTAGTTAGGTGCTCCATTTCTGTATTCTTCTCAATATTTGGTAAAAAATATATGTTACAAAATCATTCAATGCTCTGTTGCAAGTGATTAGATATATTTTTTTTTTTTATAGTTTCTTTTAAAACTAATCACTATGCTATGACAGATGTTGCAACTTGAAATTATACGTGTCTTGCCTCTATTTTAATAAGTGTCACATGTAAGCGTTGTGTTGAGGCCTCAGTTTTCCGTTGCGACAACATGGGGGAAACCACTCGGTTCAGACCTTAAGGCATCTCCTTTTCCGTTTGGTGTAGTGGCTCCGACTGGGGATAAAGGGACCAGTTTCCCAATAAAGATAATGAGGGTGTGTTTTTTTATAATATGAAAATGGAGTAATGATTTAATCTACTTATGCAAGTAACTAAATATCTATTCTATTATTTACCCGGGGGTGTTCATTCATCAATTCAATCTAAAAGGATATCTTTCAACAATTGATAATAAATATTATTCAATTGTTGAAAGAGATGAAAATTATGAAAAAATGATTATTTTGATTAAATAGTTAATAAAAACAATTGTGAAAGATGCATCACATTTATAGTTTTGATTATATATGAAATAAGGAATCATAGATAAACATCAGTACAAAAGTACATTTAACATTCACATATAATAATAGATCTCGTACATAATACAGATAAAAATATTGTTGTCAATTCAAGAAATAAAACTCAACATAATGTGTAGAAATACCATATATGTGTTGTTCTACTCATTAAATCAATAGTAGTGTCTGCTCCTCTTCAAGTCAAAGAAATCCAATGAGTACAAAAGAGAAACTTCAGTTAAACAGCTTCAATATCAAGAGAAATCAGATTTTTTTCAATTAACTCATCAAAGCATTCACAAAAATACAAAAGTGCAATCTATTGCAAATTTTTTTTGATAAATTCCCGGACCCTTGTCTAAATGCATGTGAAGGGTTTAGATAGTATCTAATATGCATAAAATAGATTATAAAAAATTTATTTGAGGAGGTTTCAAACAACCTTCCTTGTAATGAGTAACTTAAATCTGAAAATATATGAAATCTAATTACTTGATATTATTTGGAAGCTTTCTCGTTTTCTAGCTAATCTTGAACGTCGCAGATATTGGCCATTGGTTTCACTTGTGGTGGTGTGTCGATTCTTGTTCTGATATGTCCTACAAATATGGATTCAGTGAGAGGTGGAAGCATCTTCTCTATTGAATTTGTTAGACAATTCAATGCCATGGTTTGACTGTGTGGTTTAACAATATACTACTAGTATGCCTCCCAATCCATCTTAGATATCTGTTTGATCAAATCCCTTTGAACTTGAGCTTTTTCCTTCCAAATTTCACTTAATTATTTCATATCTGGCAGTGTGTCTGAGTCGCCTACTTTGATCAAGTTGGTAGTATGAAGTGTGTGAATTATTGTTTCTATAATATTTCTTGCTTCTCATGTTGCTCTTGTTACTTCTCGCTCTACTTGTTTGATCTGTACATCCCAATCCATTAATAAGTTGTCTTTAAGAGTTTCTTCAATTTCAAGAAGATTTTCATTTCTCGCTTCAACTGTTTCTTGCCATGTAATATGATATGAGATTTTAGTATTTAGTTCTTAAAATTCGGTCCTCTAATCAATTACTTGATTTGTCAACGGTTCACTAGTCTCTAAATAACAACTAATAATAAACATATTTTGGCAAAACAGACCTTGTTGTATGGATAGTTGAGAATTCATCTCAAAATCTTCCTTGATAAATTCATCTTTACATGGTATACCGTATATCTTTGTTCCTGGTAATAAATTCCTGCATTTCACAAATTTGCAGATCCTTTGAAGTGATATCTGCTTCACACTTTATTTTCATTGCTTCCATATCCTTTTGCAATTCTGATAGCTACATCACAACCTCTTTATTAACATTTAGTATTTAAATCTCTAGCTATTTCTCTTTTAATAAAGTTGAGACCTCATATGCTTTATCAATTGTGGTTGTGGTGTGATATCCTACAAATTGTGACAACTTAGTACGATTTCCTGTAGGGTCAGTGGTAGTGTCTTTCTAGATTACTTCCATTGACTCATTTCCTGGTAACACTTAAGTAGAAGTTGCCAATCGTCTTCTTTTTCTCTGTTGCCTTACTACAACCTTATGCTCAGGACTGTAGAACACATCTAGAGGATGAATTTCCTCTATTTTCAAGGTAATTTCATATGTAAGGAATGTAGGGATAAGCTCTACTTCATGTGATATTTTTTCTTGATTAACTCATGTTTCTGGATTTGATTTCCTCCAAGTTTGTTGAGGTGTATGGAATTATGAAGTTTCTTTCACCTTTGTTATCTTTTTTCTATTTTGGAGGCTCTGACTAAATTTGTCCCATTGTTGTTTCATATCATTACTTTTTTCCTTATGACTAGTGCTTTGATTTGGATCAATTTCCATATGTTGTTAAGTCGATTTTTGACTAGTCTCGGCTGTGGCTTCAGTTTCCTTTAGTTGCTTCTGATATTGTTCTGTGTTATGGATTGAGTTATCTTCTACTTTTGAATTTTTCTCATCATTATTAATGCTAACACTAGGTGTATATTTCTGTTGGGTTCTTAACAAATTTAACGAAATTTTTTCAAGCCTTTGGCTTCTGAATTCTTGGAATTTTTGAAAATCAATTTGATCAAATTTAAAATTTGCCCAAATTATAGCTTGCTCAAAATATTGAGTGGATTCCAATAGATTTTTGAATTTATTAGCTTCATGAATAAATTCTTTAACTTTCACTAACACAATGAAATTGTAAGCTACCTTATCTGGATCATATTTCCTGCTTGGAATGGTGGCTAGCTTTAGAATTTCTATGTTTTGAATTTCTTTTATTGCATGACCAAAATCATTTAGTGTAAAATCACCACACTGTACCAGGAAAACTATCCATAAAGCTTTCTTTGAACCTTTTAGGGTATTTTCAAGGCCGTATCCTGCTGTTTGGTAAGAAGTTTCCATTGATAGTAGTTTATCGGGGACATATAGAGGAAGAACATGAGGTTTTGCAACACTCTCGAAAACTCTGATATAGGTAAAAAAAAATTTAGTAAAATACTTCCCAATTGGGAGAAAATCTATACTTTATTCTTCAGAAAACCTCGGGGCTTTCTTGTCAAAAAAATTTGGTGCATGGGCAACATAACACCATGACAAATCCAGTAAAAATGAGAGGTGAAATAGGAATGCCATAACTCTTTATGATTGAGGTGAATAGTGTTTGGGTCTTGACTGGTCCATTTCCAACCAATGATTTGAAATTTAGTGCAAAGAAAGATAACATCCATAATTTACGCACTCATATAGAATGGGGGAAAAATTCTCATGGAGGTATTTATTTTACGACGATAGTCGAAGAGAGCGATAGCTAGGTTATCAGATAGGATGGTAACTGAGTTCATTATAGTGGAATTAATGCATGCATCTATCAAGGGTACCCATTGTATTGAAAACTTGGTATTCTCTGGTTTTCCATATAAACTACATAACACAACGGTCGCATAGTTATGGGGGGCTGACAAAGGATCGATAGGGTACATACTAGTTTTTTCTTGTTTGAATTTGTTTCCCCCAGACCTTCGAATCTGAATCATTTTGAACGGTTCATCATTTTCTTTAGTGAATTGCAATAGGAACATTGAATCATAAATTTTCTGAGGTTCTAGAAGATGGTATATTTTCCTCAAGTCTTCAGCTGTAAAAGATCCCATGAGTTCCATCTTTGAATTTCTAAACTGTTTATCTGCAATTTTCACGTTGTCAATCACCCATTTAACCATATTAGTGTATGGTAAAATTTTAGATGTTGTTGTTATCCTACAAAGGAAAGAGTAGGCTTCATCAGTCATATGAGTTTTTGATGGTATTGAGGAATCTGATGTTGGTTTTATTTCAGTAATTCTAGGTTGTTCATCTCCAGGGAGATTATAAATAACCTCCCATGTTTTTTCTCCTGCATCTTTGTTACATCTGGTATTTGAGAACAACGATAGAATTTCTGTAAACTCAGACTATGAAGTGCTTTGTATCTTGTTCTTCTGCATCATTTTCCTTAAAGAATTTTCCTTGGAATATTTCCCGAAATTCAAAGAAGTGAGGGCGAAGTGAAAAATACAAAGCGACTAGAATAGGAGAATTTCAAATCAACTAATGATAATGAAATATTTTCAAAGATATTGGATATTAATTCATCATAAGTGAAATCAATTATTTCTTTACTCTAGCCACTAAAAACAGCTAAATGCCTTAAAATTCTGATTGATGTTTCATTTAAGATTATTAATTCTACACACTTCACGTCTAATCAAAATTTCGCATTGTAAAATCAAGTCATGAAATATAGTTTTGTTAAGCATTCATGCAATAATGCAATTGAAAAATCACTATGTCACCTCTAGGGATTTCACTCACCACTTTGTTTTAAAGATAAATATCAGAAAATTTATCACGGTATTGGGCTTTAAATGCTGTAGAAGAAATTATTTCGATACATTACATTTTTCTTTTTGCATTGGAAAATGGGTAATAGTTACAAGAACTTTCATTACTTGCGATCTACGATATGCGGTCACCTGTAAGCGCTTTTTCCTTAACTTAAAGGTTTTTTAATATATTCTTAGCTTTTGGGCATTTTCAGAATTTAAACAATGAAAGATAAATTCTTTTATAATAATTTCAGGTTCGAGACATATCGCAAAGCGCCTATGGAAATTCTGAATTATATTGCGTTTTCGATCTATCTTTATAATTAAGGTTTCCTAAGATGAATGTTTTAACCTTTATGAAATGGATCAACAATCGCATTTCAGAGCTCCTTCATGATGTTTAAGCATTTGTTCCAAAAGAGTTTGCGATATGTGATATGTGAAATTTTCCAAGCGGAAAGTGCATTTAACTAGTATTTCACTATTTTAAGAGTTTATGATGAATTTTTTAGAGTTATCACTCATTCTTTAAAGGAATGAAAATTTAAAAAAGGTCCCCATATATCAATATAAATGGGGGGTGTCGTATAGTACAACACAGCACCAGGTATTCCACATCAACATTATCTTTCTTTTCATCCATTTAGTTTTTTATTTTAAGTTTTTAGGGAATTTTTAAGGGGGAAACAAGGTTTTCAAATCCACCCTCAGGGGTGCACAGGTCTTCATGGCGAAACACGAGCACCGCGATTATTTTTAATAGAAAACATAATCGGGTCTTTGCGGGTTTTATGTGTAGCTCATGTGCCAAAACGCATTGTGTACACATAAAACTTGCACAAGTGCCGTGGGGTTTTGAAAGACATGTTTCTATCCATAAAAAATGGCTCAAATTCCCCCAACTGATTTCTAACGATCTTAATTGTTGGTTTGTAGGTTATCAATCATGTTGGAATAGCAAGAAAGAGAGCATGGACTTCATGATAACGCAACCATGGATGATCCAGAAACAATTCACACATTGAAAAATCGTGGCTTGTATAAATTCTGGGTGATTCAAGGTATGAAAGCACAGGTTGAGATAATGAACTAGCTAGTGAATTCTTGGGATGTTCAAGATCAATGTTTCATCATTGGATACCATAGGCTTGTGATCGATCTAGAGGATATCTATTTCCTCACTATATTACCCCGCAGAGGGAGAGACGTTGCCTTATTTGGGACAAGACCAGGTGGCCTACCCACTGCATCTTATATGGCTCAATATTGTAGCCAAGATTCAGAGTTGAAGGATGGTCGCATTGATATCAAAACTATTGTGCGACTAGACCTAAATATCATTGCATTCACAGTTACCAGGTTGTGTGGGAGTGTTTCTCCACATGTGGCTACCAAAGCACAAATGCAGACTACAGTTGATTATTCCGGAGGAACAATCTTCGATTGGTGTGAAGGAGTTTTGGTTAACATGAAGGGCCAACTTACGACAGCTAAGAATGAGAAGTTGAAAAAATTTAGCTATGGAGCGATTCTTGTCTCTTTTTATTTGGAGAGGATCCCACTCCTCGCACCCCACCATTCTCCAGTGGATCCCACAAGACCTAGGGAACCACATATGTTGCGATGGGAAGGATTGATGGCTCGTGATGGTGGCGATGGTGGTGCACTGGTTCGCTATACTCCTCAGTTATTTATATGACTTAATAACTATATCGTCATGATTCAATATTTTCCTTACATAGGTGTAGATTTCAGAGGTGATCCTAACACATCACTTCCACCAGGGTCACAGTGGGATGCGTCAGGTAAAGCAAATCATTTTGAATTTTTTTATGTTATATAATTTTTATTTCATTTTATATCATCCAATACAGATAAAAATTTAAATGCAAATTTTGCCCCATCATGACCAGGAGTGCTTCATTGCTTTGATAGATGAGATGCGTAGCCTATAGCAGGCCCACCACAGACCGATGCGGCATAGAGTCTTTGAGAAGAGATGTGGTGGCTACAAACCTCTCAATTGTGTTACAATGAGGCTTGAGGGCTTATTTATTATTGAGAAACAATGGATAACTATAAATGTCCAAAAACCTAACCCTAGGAGATGAAGTGCCAAAACTATGGGCCCTGTTTGGGTAAATTGGTATTTCAACTTCCCGGGGACGTAACTTCGGCATACAATCTCCGTTTGACGCGTATGATAAATCGTTAGAAACACCTATCTGAGGACTATAGCTATTTTCATTAATATAAATTCCAAAACATTATCATATTCACCAGAAAAATGTTGCCCAAAAAACGTTGTTTAGGGCCTCAAAACGGCTTTGGAAATTCAGGACCCGAAAAACTGCTAAATATAGTAAGTTATGCTGCAACTTAAAAAATGAAATAACTGATGGTGGGGGTTCAAATTTAATATTTGGGTGGCTACAGATATCCACCTGGATCATTAAGGCCCCAAAACGGCTCTGAGAATGGAGGACCCAAAAACCTGCTAAAAATAGTAAGTAGTGTTGAATGTGAAAAGTTACAAGAATTGATGGTGTTGGTCCAAATAGAATAGGTGGGTGGCCACTGATATCCACCTGGATCATTGCTCCCTCATTAGGAAGCAATGGTCCCCATTGCGTTGAGATCCTCCATGAGATGAGGCAAATTCTGTTGAACTGGGTATTAGATTTGTTGAAGATGTCATGGACCTGCGGGTGGACATGCTAGATGCGTTTAGTAAATTTTGTTTCTTTATCAACCTCAGACAATACATGTGTGGATTCAGTATGTGTAGTTGCAGGATGTATGGCAACATTAGGCGATGGTACGTTGGGAGTCAGATCAATGGAGTGCTTGCTCTGACAGTGTAGAGGAACCTTTGTGAGTGAGGAGAAAATGTCCTTGTATTCCTCCATGACTTTGTCCATCTGCTGCAGATGTGCAAGGGAGCCCTGTTTCGAGGTTGTGGCTATAGTATTCTTCTTTCCATGTGAGCGAGTTGTAAGGAAAATAAATTTCCTAGTTTGAGAAACAATCTTACTACGTTGTTTTGCAGTAGTCAAAGAGATGACAGGAGGCGGTACTACCTCCAGTATCCTGTACATGTTATTTCCCAAAGCAATAACAACAACACAAGTCCTAGACTCATACACAACATTTCACCTCCACAAGTATGGTTGGCCCAATAATACATCAACTACATCAAGAGGAGCAACATCACACAATACCTCATCTGTGAATAGCTTGATACTGTACAGAAGGCGGCACTGTTGGCGGATGCGGAGATCTCTCCCTAGGTGGAGCCACCCGATGGTATATGGTTTTGGGTGTGCTATGGTCGGTAGGCCGAGCCACTTCATGACCTCTACTGAAATTAGGTTCTTTTGGCTTCTGCTATCGACAAGAAATTGCAGCAGAGAACCCTTCACCCACATCTGCGAATGGAAGAGGTGCTCCCCCTCCTCTGGATCCTCTGGATCCTCCCTCTGGATCTTGGTGGTGGCAACAATGGCACTGGGATCCACACCAATGATCTACTTCCCTTTGTCATTACCTTTGTCTGGTTCTGACTTAGGATTAGAAAGTGCATCTGATTCGGCTGCCTTTAGTTCGGCCACCAATGATTGTTTGGCCCGACACTCGTTTGTGCTGTGAGTGGGGCTCTTATGAAATTCACACCATTTCCTTGTGTCCTTATTTTTATTTATGGTGTTGTTCCGAGTCTCATTGCTTTGCCCTTTCCCCTTGTTCTTCAGTTCGGGGGCACCTTTCGGATTCGCAGATCCAAAGTCTTGCTTCTTCTGGTTAAATTTTTGCTCGATCTTGGCGGCGTACCGATATGTCGTGCCAAGTGATGTAATGTCGAGGAAATCCATTTCCTCTTGAATGTGTTTTTGTAGACAGCCGAGGTACTTGAGCACCAAATGTCTCTCTAAATCTTTAATACCCAACTTTGTGTGTAGGGTATCGAACAAATTCTTCAGTTTGTGCACATCTTGATCCCTTTGTTGTCGCAGCGTGGTCCATTGGATGTATTTGTCCTCATAGCTCCCCACAGGGTAACATTGTTCCTCGATGTTGTCTCAGAATGAATTCCAAGTGGGTGTGGATGAGAACAGAGAGGGTTCCCCTTCGTCCTCTTGCTCACAGTAGGTTTCCCACCAATATCTGACATGGGGAGTGGCTTTGAGGAATGCAAAGATAATCTTTTCTCGGTAAGAGAAATCATGGATCGAGAAATACCCTTCTAGCAAATTTAACCGTCTACCTACAGTGTCTACATCTATTTGGCCTTCAAATATAGGAATTTCAAAGTTTACCTGTACCTTGAAGGGAGTGGCACCTCCAGAGTGGTTGTTGGATGTAGATGCACCATAGGTGGGCAGTCGTTGAAGGATCCGAGTAAATTTATCCATCATCGCGTTCCTTTGTTTCTTGAGGGCCTCCTTAAGCAATATTTTGATAGGATCTCTTGCTCCCTTGTCTTTCTTTTCTTCTGCCATGGGAGGTCAACGGGGTTTGCGAGGCTGATCTTGCAAGGGTTCAACCAAATCGAGCCCTAACTCCTTATACCCTGACCGCGTTGGGGAAATGCAAAGAAAAACAAAGAAAGAGCAGACCGCTCTGATACCACTGATCCGGATTTATGCAAGAATGCAACAGAATACAGAAATAACCATGAACATAGAGATGCAGCAGAAATAATGCTTCATTTCATTAATATCAAATAACAGAAATATGCATACAGACATAATGGAAATAAAATAGATAGGGTGCTTGTAGCGAATCTCTGAGAATAGATGTGGCGGCTACAGACCTCTCAAATGTGTTACAATGAGGCTCGAGGGCCTATTTATTATTAAGAAACAATGGAGAACTCTAAACATCCAAAAACCTAACCCTAGGAGATGAAGCGCCAAAACTATGGTCACTGCTTGGGTAAATTGGTGTTTCAATTTCCCGGGGACGTAACTTCGACATACGATCTCTATTTGAAGAGTATGATACATCATTAGAAATATCTATCCAAGGAATAAAACTGTTGCCACAAATATCAATTCTGGAATGAAATCATATTCACCAGACAAACGATGGCCAAAAAACATCGTTTAGGGCCTCAAACGGCTTCAGAAGTTTAGGACCCGAAAAACTGCTAAAAATAGTAAGTTGTGCTGCAACTTAAAAACTAAAAGAACTGATGGTGGGGGTTCAGATGGAATAGGTGGGTGGCCACCGATATCCACCTGGATCATTAAGGCCTCAAAACGGCTCTAGGAGTGGAGGACTCGAAAACCTACTAAAAATAGTAAGTTGTGTTGAATGTGAAAAGCTGTAAGAATTGATGGTGTTGGTCCAAATGGAATAGGTGGGTGACCATCGATATCCACCTGGATCATTGGTAAAAGGACCAGCAACAATTATTGGGCAAAGAGGAGCTAGAGGTACACGCATTGTTCGATAAAAAACATGGCAATTGTGGCATTTTCTAACTGCGAGAATACAATATTTGAAAAGTGACGAAAATATCTAGTGCACAATATATTTTGGGTTGTGGAAAACCCTAACATACGACCACAACATGCTCCAGAGTTGCAGTCATTCAAAACCCTTTCGGCTTCTTCATGAGTTATACAACTTTGAAAAACATAATCAGAACCACAATGATAAAGAGTGTCGCCAACAATATTATATTGCTATGATTGGTATCAAATTTTCCGTAGATATGATCATGAAATCTCTGGTCAAAAGGTTTGGATCTGGAGATATATAATGATATCCCAAAACCAAGGATCTAATGTACAAAGATTCATCAACAATATGGTTTTCTACCACCGTTTCAAATTCAGTATTGCGAAAATCACACATAAGTTCAGCAAATACTAGTGATTTCTTAGACTTGGATTTTTCGAACTCCAAATCAAAATCTTGCAAGATAATGATCCATTTAGAGTATTTTCCCCCGAGCAATTTTTTCGTCAAAATATACATTAGCGGGTTGAAATTACATATCGCTGTGGTTTTCCATAACAATATGTAATGACAAAATCATTGGACAGCTTGAATAGCTCCCAAGGCCAATTTCTCCACACGTGAATACTTGATTTCTGTCGGGCTGAGATTCTGACTTAGGTAATAAATCACATGTTCATTGTTAGAATTATTCTCTTGAACTAGAAGCATTCCAATCGTGGAATCATACGCAACTAAATATAAAAGGTAACCTCGGTGATAATTAGGAAGATTCAAAAAAGATGCATGGGTCAACATGTGTTTAAGCGCATCAAAAGATTTATTGAAAAGCTCATCGCAAATGAATGGAACATCATGTTTTAACAACCGGGTAAAACCTTTAGTTAACTCTGCACAGTTTAGGATAAAATGATGCAGAAATTTTTCTTTCCCCAACAAACTTTGGAGCTAACGAAGAGTAAAAGGAGGAGGTAGATTAAAAATAGCCTCAACCTTCGATGGGAAGACATGAATGCCTTCTTTTGAAACAATGAACCCAAGTAAATGTCCTGATTGTACACAAAATACACATTTGTGCAGATTCAAATGAGTGTTGTAATGCCTAAATCTCATAAAGATGGAATGTAAGTGTGTAGGATGATCATGTTTGCGTAAAGAATGAGCAAGTAAGTCATCCAACTAGGGCTGTATAATATGTTTGATATCATGAAATGCATAAGACATAGCTCGTTGAAAAGTTCCGCTAGCATTTTGTAGTCCAAATGGTAATTTACAGTATGCAAACGTGCCCCATCGACATATAAATTTTGTTTTAGGCTGATTATCAAGGAGTATGTTGATTTGATTGTAATCAGAAAAGCCATCCATAAACGAGAATATTTCGTTTCTAGCACAATCATCAATAATTTTGCCAATATAAGGGGTAGGATAATTGTCTTCAGGACATGCCTTTTTAATATCTCGATAATCGACACACACCCTGGTAGTCCCTTGTTTCTTGGTTATAGGAACTATGTTAGATACCCAATTTGTTAGAATAATAGGTTAAATAAATCATGCACGTAGTAAATTTTCAACTTCAGCTTTAATTGCAGCAACTTTCCGTGGATGTATTAGACGTAATCTCTGTCTAAAAGGCTTCGCATCTGGGTATGTCTCAATTTCGTGAAAAATAATCTTAGGACCAATACCTGGCATTTCTTCATAAGACCAGGCAAAAATGTCTCAGAATTCCTGAAATAGGACTTTGTATATTTTGATCTCTTCAATCGAACAAGAAGAACCTAAATGAATGTTCTCAATTATTCTGGGTTTAATTGATATGTCATTAAGAATTGTGGTGGAAATATTTCCCAATTTTTTCTCAGAATCTGAATGAAGAATGGACATAAGATTTTGAGGTTCCTTGACATAATCAATTGAAAATATGGATGAAAAATCATTCTCAAGTTTATGAGGTCAGGTAAAAAAGAAGATCGATGATGGGGATCGTCCCATGGTAATTTATCTCATGACAAGATTTCTTGGATATTTTCATTAGTTGAAAACACTTGTTGAAAAGGATCCAAAAATAAGGTGAAGGTTGAGTTTGATAAAGAATAAGACTCTTCACTGACCACATTCATTTGATTAGTATAAGTCTATGAATTGTCAGAACATGATTGTACTGCTACATATGCTGATTCAAAAGGACTTAAAGGCATCTCGCCACCATAGGAGTCCAATTTTGATTCTAAGGCACATTCCATGTGTCATCAAATGGAATTTTGTTTGATGTAATCATATTGATATTCACAATAGTTTGTGGTATGTTGGGAGAAGGTATAGCGAAAGTTCCCATGAGAGAAGAATCCTTCACTAGTCCTACCCCAACATCTTTGTAAGGGATAATCGTTTTTCCGACATGCTGGATACTATCTGTAGGAGAAGGTTCGATTGAAGCAAAGTAAGACAACTGATCAATTTTAACAATCTTTCCTTTATGAGGAAACATTATGATTTGAAATACTAATGAAACAAAAACATTCATAGCATAAGACCAACTTCAACCTAGAAGAAGTTTGTAATCAAGAGGGGCATAAACAACTTCCACTTCAAGTGTTACGGTTCTTCCTTCTACTTCTATAAGAAGATCCTAGAGTATTCTGAATGGGCTAAAAACCCTTCCACAAAAGGCTTTAAGAATAGTCAGTGACTGGTTGATTTTCGAAGAACCAAGAGTTTTCCAACAAGCTAAGGACATAATGCATGTAGATGCTCCCACATCAATTACTTTGCAAAAAAACTTGCCTTGATTTGACTAATACCAGAATTTGAAAAGCCATTTGATTTGGAAATTTAGGAACAAAGTTTTTGATATCAAAGACAATAATATTTGAGTCTTGAGGATCAATCGATCCTATAGCTAATAATAGTAATTTCCTCTAAGCTGGACAAGATTGCAGCACTTCGATGGCCGACAATTTTGAAGGGGATATGGCCAAATCTTCAACAATATTGTAATTTTGAGCGTCTCTCACAGGTGGAGTAAAATACGATGTTCGAAGTACACCTTTGGCAAGTGGTTTAATCACTAAATCAGGATTAGGTTTCTCTATTTTCAATGGTTCAGAAACTGAAGGAGTTGATACGGGTGGTTGACTGGATGATTCACTTTCTTTGCCAGTTACACGACTCTTAGATCCATAGTCTTGAGATCATGTCACAACCATAACCTGGGACATCATTAAGATATACACCAATGGATTTGAAGAAGATCCGATCATTTTTCTATCTTGAGATGGAAAAGGATCTTTCAAGACAACAGGTGTGGGTGAACCTTTGAAAATTTGAATACCTCGGCCCCATGTGGGAACTCTTTCGTGTAGTGATCCTCATCACAAATAAGATAAGGATAACGAGGTTTCATTTTTTGATATAACGGTTTGGTTTTTTCAGCTTTCTCTATGGGAGAAGTGTTTTGTTTATTTTTACCCTTCCCCTTCTTCTTATTTCCAGATGCTTTTGCATTCCATGTCGTGAATCTTGGCAGAAGTTTCTAGGGAAGGATCTCCTTTAGCTGAATCTGGTAGAGTTATGATTGGAGAAGTAGATTTAGATGATTTCTTATTACTCTTTGTCATATTAACTGTACAAATTACACTGTTTGTGGAATGAGACCTGGAAGGATCAGTAAGCTGGCCTGGGCGTCGTAAATCAGGATTTTTTTCGTAAAGAGTACCAGACATGCTCTTTTTTTCCAGGTACTGTTCTTGAGCGATGACATGCTCTTTTTTTACAACGCCTCCCTTAGCTACATCTTCAGTAATATTTGGAAGCAATGATTTAATGAACCATTCTGCCAGAATTTGATCCGGAATGAAAAATTTCACTAAACGTCGTCTACGTCGCCATTCGTGTATGTTATTTGAAATGTATGTAGACATACTCTATTTTAATGAAGTCAAAATTTTTGTGCCATTGTCATAACGGAATGGAAACAGAAATGAGTTAGGAAGGTTGTTTCTAAGGCGTTGAAATGATTGAAAGAGTCACGTGGTAACTCAATGTACCACTTTATAGCTAAGTTGATCAAAGTTCTCTGGAAAAGTCTTAAATGAATCGAATCATCGATTAAGGAGTTGGATGCACACCACAGATGATAAGTCATCACATGATTTGAGGGGTCTTCTCCTGATTTTCCTTCAAACTTTGGAATATCACTAGGCAAATTAGTGAGCATTCCTAGCCAAAATGAAAGATAATAAATAAGATCATTGGTTAACCGAGACAAGTTCGTTAAATATAAAGTTCCAAAAAATGATAACCGTCGGTTAGGGTCTAGCTATGCAAACTGATAACCTCAAGGAACAATTCCAGTACTAGGAGGAGGATATCTAGGAAAACCTGGAGTAGCCTGAGCAATTGGGATTGGAATACCTCCAGGGTATCTAGGGTTGGCCATACCGAACTGAGGTTGAGTTGGTAATTTGATATGCGTAACTAGGGTATGGTTGGCTCTGGTAAAATGGATTTTTGCCTATTTTTCCTTATTGAAATTTCCCTTGAAAGGTTTGACTCGTAAAAGGTAGACTTGTTTGAACAGTAGTTGCATCAGGTTGTCCTACAAAGGTTTGGGGAATAGACTCAATGGTATGTCCAGTTTGATTAGCAGTAATCTGGGGGATTTCCTGTGTAACAGTTAGTGTTTCCATTTGAAGGGTTGTAACAATAGGGGTTTGAGAAACTCTAGGGATAGATGTACTCGGTTGTTGAACAAAAATTTGTGCATCATATTGGATAGGAGTACTTGGAGTACTCGGACCAGCTTGCTGACTACTCGACACAGATACCTGTGGGGTAATTTGAAGTGTACGCTAAACAGGCTATTGGAATTGGTTTTATTTTAGTAATTCTGGGTTGTTCATCTCCAAGGAGATTATAAATAACCTCCCATTTTTTTGCTCTTGCATCTTTGTTGCATCTGGTATTTGAGAACAATGATAGCATTTCTGTAAACTCATACTATGAAGTGCTTTGTATCTTGTTCTTCTGCGTCATTTTGCTTAAAGAAATTTCCTTGGAAGATTTCCTGAAATTCAAATAAGTGAGGGCGAACTGAAAAATACAGAGTGACTATAATAGGATAATTTCAAATCAACTAATGATAATGAAATATTTTCGAAGATATTGGCTATTAATTCATCATAAGTGAAAACAATTATTTCTTTACTCTAGCCACTAAAAACAGCTAAATGCCTTAAAATTATGATTGATGTTTCATTTAAGACTATTAATTCTACGCACTTCACGTCTAATCAAAATATCGCATCGTAAAAATCAAGTCGTGAAATATAGTTTTGTTAAGCATTTATGCAATAATGCAATTGCGAAATCGCAATGTCACATCTAGGGATTTCACTCATCATTTTGTTTTAAAGGTAAATATCAGAAAATTTATCACGGTATTGGGCTTTAAATGCTGTAGAAGAAATTATTTCGATACATTACATTCTGCATTTTGCATTGGCAAATGGGTAATAGTTACAAGAACTTTCATTACTTGCGATCTGCGATATACAGTCACCTGTAAGCACTTTTTCCTTAACTTAAAGGTTTTTTAATATATTCTTAGCTTTTGGGCATTTTCAGACTTTAAACAATGAAATATAAATTCTTTTATAATAATTTTGGGTCCGAGACATATCGCAAAGCGCCTATGGAAATTCTGAATTATATTGCGCTTTCGATCTATCTTTATAACTAAGGTTTCCTAAGATGAATGTTTTAACCTTTATGAAAGGGATCAGCAATTTCATTTCAGAGCTCCTTCATGATGTTTAAGAATTTGCTCCAAAAGGGTTTTTGATATGCGATTTGTGAAATTTTCCAAGCGGAAAGTGCATTAAACTAGTATTTCACTATTTTAAGAGTTTATGATGATTTTTTTAGAGTTATCACTCATTCTTTAAAGGAATGAAAATTTGAAAAAGGTCCCCATATATCAATATAAATGCGGGGTGTCGTATTATACAACACAGCGCCAGGTATTCCACATCATCATTATCTTTCTTTTCATCCGTTTAGTTTTTTATTTTAAGTTTTTAGGGAATTTTTTAGGGGGAAACAAGGTTTTCAAATCCACCCTCGGGGGTGCACAAGTTTTTGTGGTGAAACACGTGCACTGTGATTATTTCTAATTGAAAAATAATTGGGTCGTTGCAGGTTTTATGTGTAGCTCGTGCGCAAAAACACACTGTGTACACATAAAACTTGCGCAAGTGCCTTGGGGTTTTGAAAGACATGTTTCTATCCATAAAAAATGGCTCAAATTCCCCCAACTAATTTCTAATGATATTAATTGATGGTTTGTAGGTTATCAATTATGTTGGAACGTCAAGAAAAAGAGCATGGACTTCATGATAATGCAACCATGGATGATCCAAAAACAATTCACACATTGAAAAATAGTGGCTTGTATAAATTCTGGGTGATTCAAGGTATGAAAGCACAGGTTGAGATAATGACCTAGCTAGTGAATGCTTGGGATGTTCAAGATCAATGTTTCATCATTAGATACCATAGGCTTGTGATCGATCTAGAGGATATCTATTTCCTCACTAGATTACCTCGCAGAGGGAGAGACGTTGCCTTATTTGGGACAAGACCAGGTGGCATGCCCACTGCATCTTATATGGCTCAATATTTTAGCCAAGATTCAGAGTTGAAGGATGGTCGCATTGATATCAAAACTATTGTGTGACTAGACCTAAATATCATTGCATTCATAGTTACCAGGTTGTGTGGGAGTGCAGCTCCGCATGTGGCTACCAAAGCACAAATGCAGACTACAATTGAATGTTCCGGGGGAACAATATTCAACTTGTGTGAAGGAGTTTTGGTTAACATGAAGGGCCAACTTACGATAGCTAAGAATGAGAAGTTGAAAAAAGTCGGCTATGGAGCCATTCTTGTCTCTTGTGATTTGGAGAGGATCCCACTCCTCGCACCTCAGCAGTCTCCAGTGGATCCCACAGGACCTAGGGAACCACATATGTTGCGATGGGTAGTATTGATGGCTCGCGATGGTGGTGATGGTGGTGCACTGGTTCGCTATACTCCTTAGTTCTTTATATGACTCAGGAACCAGATCGTCATGATTGAATATTTTCCTTACATAGGTGTAGATTTCAGAGGTGATCCTAACACATCACTTCCACCAGGGTCACAGTGGGATGCATCAGGTAAAGAAAATCATTTTGAAGTTTTTTATGTTATCTAATTTTTATTTGGTTTTATATCATTCGATACTAATAAAAATTTAAATAATTTCGGCCCATCATGACCCGGAGTGCTTCATTTCTTTGATAGACGAGATGTGTAGCCTATAGCAGGCCCACCACAGACCGATGCGGCAGAGAGTCTTACAGATGTGGAGCGCAACCTAGAGAGGTTTACTATTGATGTCCCAAAGATAGGGATAGATGATATACCTCTCAGGCTCTAGAGACACATGACTAGTGTTCCAGGCCCATTCAAGAGATATCTGCATAGGGTGGCACATGCCATAGTCTACTATCATGATCATCATCATGGATAGTTGATGGTTGATCTAGATTGACATTTTTTTTTAATTTGTATTAGTATCTTTAGATCATAAGGTGTTTGAAACCTATGATCACATATGATTTAATATTTTTTGACACACAACTATTTTTAACCTAATGATATTAATACTTCCGATCTCTGAGTATCTTATTCATTATGGATTAAATATTGTTTTGTTTTAATTTTAATGTTGCAGATGTCTATTTAAAACTTGACTAGCTAATGCATTATCCAATTTGTTTAAATTTCTTGAAATGTGTTGATATTCAATGTAATCAAACTGTCTTTCCAAGAGACGAACCCTTAAAAACATTCTTAACAAAGCTGGATTTCTGATAGCGTAAACACCATTTAAATGTAATACAATGAGTTGCGAATCTAACCTAACAATCAAATGTCGAATACTAAATGTGATGGCATCAAATAATAGCTGAATGACTGCGGTATATTCTACAATATTGTTCGTTGTTTGGCTGAGGCGTATCCCATGAATAAAGACTAACTCATCGGTGGGTGAATAGATGACCCATGTCACAAAAGAGATGTTCCATGTACTACGAACAGGTTCCATCAGCAAAACCAATGTAAGTTTGAAGGAAAGTCGACATCTTCAGTATCAAGAGTAATCAAGATAAGCAGAAAAAGTAGCGAAAATTCGTCAAGAAAAAATAACTAATCCTAAGGCACACTTTTCTAATCTAAGGCACGCTGTTCTAAAATGTAACTAATGTGCCGAGGCATATCCCATGAATAGAGACTAACTAATAGATGGGTGAATAGATGACCCATGTCGTAGAAGAGATGTTCACTGTACTACAAACAGGTGCCATCAACAAAACCAATGTAAGTTTGAAGGAATGTCAACATCTACAGTATCAAGAGTAATCAAGATAAGCAGCGAAAGTAGCGAAAAATCGTCAAGCAAAAATAACTAATCCTAAGGCACACTTTTCTAATCTAAGGCACACTATTCTAAAATGTAACTAATGTACAAAGAGGATCTTCACATGAATAATCATGCATAATATCTCTTGAGATAAATGGAATTTCTGGGTATATCTAAAGTGACATGGTCATAATTGATTAACTCATAGGCTCCTTTTGCAAGCACGTGCTTAACAATATAAGGACCATGCCACATTGGTTCGAATTTATCAACACCTAGTTTGTCATGAGCTTGATCATATACTATAACTAGGTCACCTTCTGAATATATGCATAGGTGAACACTTTGATCATATTGAGCTTTAACACGTTTTCTATGAGCCTTGGCAGCTAATGCAGCAGTGCGACGAGTTTCATCTAATTGTGCTAGGTATACGAAGCGTTGAGTTAGCCAGTAATAATTCAATGGCTAATTTGAGTGATGGGATTTCACATTCAATGGGTAACACAACTTCCAAACCATAAAAAAGCTAAAAACGGGTGAACCCTGTGGATGTTTTTGCAGAGGTAAAATATGCCCATAATGCCAAAAAAAACATGGTATGCCAATTTGTTAATGAGTTCCAACAATTCGTTTAATCATGTTGGTTAAAACCTTGTTTACAGCCTCACATTGACCATTAGCTTGAGGGTAATATGGTATACAATTATTGTGGCATAGGCCAAGTTGATCGGAAAGTTCGGTTAACATAATGTTTCGAAAATGGCTCCCATGGTCCGTAACAATAGCTTGAGGGAAATTGAACCGAGAAATCACGTGATTGAATATGAAAATTGTTGTAGTTTTGCCATCAGCCACAAATGTAGGCATTTCCTTAGCCTATTTGGTAAAGTAATCTACGGTGAGAATAATATACCCATGCCCCCCGACCAAGTGAGGGTTACATGTGACGAAATCAATGCCCCATTTGGCTAATCAAGATTTATGCAGGAATGCAACAGAATATAGAAATAACCATGAACATAGAGATGCAGCAGAAATAATGCTTCATTTCATTAATATCAAATAACATAAATATGCTTACAGACATAATGGAAATAAAATAGCTAGGGTGCTGGTAGCGAATCTCTGAGAAGAGATGTGGTGGCTACAGACCTCTCAACTGTGTTACAATGAGGCTCAAGGGCTTATTTATTATTGAGAAACAATGGAGAACTCTAAATGTCCAAAAACCTAACCCTAGGAAATGAAGCGCCAAAACTATGGGCCCCGTTTGGGTAAATTGGTGTTTCAACTTCCCAGAGACATAACTTCGGCATACGATCTCCGTTTTATGTGTATGATACATCGTTAGAAAAATCTATCTGAGGACTACAACTATTGTTGCAAATTTTAATTTTGAAACAAAATCATAATCGCCAAAAAAACGATGCCCAAAAAACGTCGTTTAGGGCCTCAAAATGGCTCTAGAAGTTCAGGACCCGAAAAACTACTAAAAATAGTAAGTTGTACTACAACTTAAAAACTAAAAGAAATAATGGTGGGGGTTCAAATGGAATAGGTGGGTGGCTACCAATATCCACCTAGATCATTAAGGCCCCAAAACGGCTCCGGGAGTGTAGGACCCGAAAACCTACTAAAAATAGTAAGTTGTGTTGAATGTGAAAAGTTGCAAGAATTGATGGTGCTGGTCCAAATAGAATAGGTGGGTGGCCACCGATATCCACTTGGATCATTCCTCCCTCCGTAGGAAGCAATGGTACCCATTGCGTTGAAATCCTCCATGAGATGAGGCAAATTTTGTTGAACTGGGTATTACATTTGTTGAAGATGTCATGGACTTGCGCGTGGACATGTTGGATGCGTTTAGTAAATTTGGTTTCTTTATCAGCCTTACAATACATGTGTGGATTCTATATGTGTAGTTGCAGGATGTATGGCAACATTAGGCGGTGGTGCGTTGTGTTAGCCTCCTATACCAATATGTTTCATCTTTCATGATTGTCTTGATTGAAATTATGGAATATGTTCAAACCTTCTTTCTTGAGCAAAGGTGTTCCATATTCTGAAAAGACCAAAAAATCAAAAAATTTAAAAAATGTAAAGAGGGTATACCCTAAAAGAAATATCAAAGGGTAAAAAGAATAAAATGGTCAAAAAAGAAATGAAAGCAATGAACCCCAAGCAAAAACAAAGGCCAAGGAAAGTGTGCAAATCCAAATGCCACTACTATTTCATCTTTTGTAATAAAGCAATTGTGTGCAGTTTGTCAAACCTTTGCCACAATTCATGAATAAGTCAAACTGTTTAAACTTGGCTTACTCATATTTCAATTTCATGTTGTAGATTAGAGAATAAATATCTAGCCAAACAGTTTAAATTTGGCAGATAAGTAGATAGGTAGAGTTAATAAGAGGTGCTCAACAGTTTAATCTGAGCCCCTGGATGTAATAAGGGTAGAATTAGATAGATTGGCCTTGTAAAAAAGAAAAAGATTGAAAAGGGTTTGCAAGTCCAAATGCACCCTAATAAAGAAGAGAAAATGGTAGTGTTAAGTAGATAGGGTAGGTAGATGGTGCTGCAAAGTGTTATCTGAATGAATGATGCTGCTACATGTTGTTGATCCAGCACTTACTCTCTCCCAAATATTGACGAGGAAATAGTAAAATCATTGCAAACAAAGTCAACAAATGGTAACCTCCCTCATCATTTCTCCCTTAAAAGGTTTAATAACCCCAAAAGTACTAAGGTGTTGGAGATCAGAAGATAAGGCATTGTAACCACGGAGGGACAGGACCCTCGGCTAATGATCAAAAGACCTAAGTGCCAATTCATCATTATTATCTTCTATTTTTAACTTTCTCTAAGTAAAATCACATTTTACTTGGGAAGCTGATGCAACAACTTAGGAAACTGATGCATAATTTCATAAAAATCCCTCAAGATAAATTGTTATTCTAAGTTTAAGTGTTGAAGATAAAATGTTGCAATTTACTTCACAAGTTATCACTTTCTTAGATGTACAAAGATATTTTGAGTTACCTTGTCCTTTGCCATATTAACATTTAACTCTATTTACTAAATCCCTAGTGAAATACCCTATCCTAAGTATATAATTCCTTTGTTTATATATACCCCAAAAACCCCTTTATTATAATGTTTTAACCAAAGTATTTATCTCCCTAAAATTCATTAAAACCCGCTTCTACAAGCCCTTTGGTTAAAATATAGCGTTATACATTAATCCCGCCCCTATGGTGATTTAGTTGTATTAATTAATTTACCATATAATAAAAATATATATGAAAAAATCAAACGTTAGACATACAATATGTATGTTTAAAACCAAAAATACAAGGCCCGAAAATTTATTCTTTCGGAAAAGTCTCACGCCACCGTGGATTGTCCACCTGGAATTCCACCTAGCCAACTCCGCCGCAAACCCTTTCTTTTGCATACGGGATTAATTAAGTCATCTAGACTAATTAATAACTTTATCCGCCTATTAGATTTCCCCCGGAGTGATTAAAAAACAGAAAAAACTGTTTTAAAAACCGACGGGCCCACACCTGAACCCCCCGCATGTTCCCCCATCCCTTCAGCCGTCGGATCACCTCTTCGTAGATCAACGGCCAGTGATCACCCCGCTGCCCATTCCTTATCAGCCTTTTAACCAGCGGGGGATGGGTGGTTTTTGAACAGTCAACCATCCACGTGGCGATCACTCTGTGGAATCGCTCCCCCCGCAATCAATACCACCCTCGACCAAAAGCGGTGCGGGCGCTTACCGCTTACCGCCCAGCCTTGCATACGTCATCCCGTATGTCGATGACGTCACACCTCAAAAAAATACAAAACCCTTTAACTTGTAAATAAAGCCATTTTTTCGTATTTTCCTGTTATTATCGTTATTCTGAAAATGACAGAGCCCCCGCTGCGATTTTCAAATTCCCACTGCAATTGACCAATTCACTCCAAGATTCCGTTGCGCCCGTGTTGAAGAACAGTCCCGCCATTACCTGTTACCTGTTAAAGAACCAGCTTCCGTCTAAAAGCAGGTATTTATCCTTTTCCGCCCCGACTGCAAATAAAACTCAGTGTTCTTTGTTTTTCGCTGAAATAGTGGTTAAAAATGCGTCCAGCGACCCTTTCCGGAAGATTTAAGAGTAGCACAATTGTTCACTAGACATGAGAGCTCATAATTTCCTTCATTTCAGAAATTCCGCCCGGCCTGTAAGGAAAACCAAAACCTCCATTTTAGAATCCACAGGAGCAAAATGGGTAACGACTCTGAATATCACTCAATTTAAGATACTCCTCAAGAATTGGAGCTATTTTCTTTGATAGATGAAGATTTCCAAATTAAAGACTTGTTTTTGATGAAAGTCCCTATTGAGTTATGTGACAAGGGAGGCAGGAATACTCAAAGGCAGAGTCTTATAGGGTTGTGAGATAATCTATAAAGGTATCTCAACCTTCTATTGTTATATTCCCAGAAATCATCCATTATTGCCAGGCAAACTATGATCCCGCACAGAGGGCTGTAATAGCTCCTGATCAAAGTATTTTGTTTCCCATCACTCCCCAGGCTATCAATGCCATGTTACACTTTGAACCAGACCAAGAATTAGCTCCATTGTCCATAGAAGGATTGATTGAGAAAACCAGGCAATTAACCCCAGAAAAGCTAAAATCCATGTGTGAGCATTTCATGTTACCTGAGCATCAGCCAAAAGGGTCTCCTCCCTATGGTTTTTACTTTTTCAATACATTGGGAAGGCTCATTGTAAATATTATATCTTTTGTCTTAGGATTCAACACCAGTGAATATGTGGATGAGATAACCTTGGCCTTGCTATCCATTTTTAATCCTGGGCAACCTCCTGAGATCAAATATGATTTTACTTCCTTCATAGCCAACAAGATCCATGATCAATTCTTAAGGCTGGATACTGAAAAGGTTTTCAAGTACTCCTCAGTTATCTATCATCTCATGATCTACTATCAGTCAGAAAGATTCCCTTTCCCGGTTCAAAAACTTGATGCCAAGGGAAATCCCAGGACAGTCATATTTTGGTCCCCCATCATTCATTCTTCCTCTGATTCTCCCTACTCCTACTCTGAATTCATTGATCAGTTTGTTTACCCTGCAACAACATTGTTAACCGGAATTCCTCCCCCAAGACTCACTAATGAAATTAAAAAGACCTTGCAACTGTCAAAGAGTTATAAGGTTGGGGATTGGTATTTGTATCAAAACCATACAGTCATCAGGATTTATGGATGTGAATTACATCCATTCAGGTTACCCAGATATGTACCAATGAGGATTTTTGCCTTGGAATACTTCAGGCAAATGAACAATTCAGATGTAATCCATTTTTGTAATGTAAAGAAGAAAGCTCAGTTAAGGATCAAAAGCCAATTAGGTCCTTTCATCTGCAACTCTAGGGAGGCTGAGAGAGAGGCAGAAAATATATTGCAAAGAAAATTCCAAACATCTTTCTGTTGGGTTCCTTATGACCCAGTTGGTTTTATTTGTGAAAAGAGATTAAAGAATAAATCATCTCCTTATATACACCACAAGATTCCTGATCTAGAACAGTATGAAAATCAAGATGAATGGGTTGAAGGAACACTTGTTGAGGAAGAAAGTGAAGCTGACAAAATGAATAAAATTATGAAAGATGTTGAGAAAAACTTTGACCTAGAATCTTATGGTCAAGTGCAGGTACCCTACATTGGCACTTCTTCAGCAGCAACTCTACAGCAAGCATTACAGGAAAGCAGTTCATCAGTTGCAGCAGAACCCAAGGGTAAAGGGAAGGAACCTGTAATCCAGGTCATTGAAACTTTAGTCATGGCGGAGAAACCACAAACTTCCAAAGCACCTGAACAATCACAGGTTTCTCCCACACAGGCAAAGCACACACAAATTCCAGAGTTGCAGACTCCATTAAATCTGGAAATAGGAAAGAAAAGGCTGGTTTCAGACACCACTCCTCCAAAAGAAACCTCACAGATACATCAGGTCAAGAAACAGAAACCAAATCCACCTCCAGATGTGGAAATTATAGATGAAGTATTTGATGATGGAAGGGAAGATAGTCAGCAAACTGGCACAACAAGTGAAACAAACATAAGCCAGAAAGGGATACAAAAGCAATTAAGCACTGAGGTATCCTCTTTCAGACCACCAAAGACAGACACTGGAGATATTAAAAGAACCTTCATTAATATTAAAACAAAGAATGATCCATTGAAAATGAAGGTATATGATCAGTATATGAAGTTGGCTCCCCATAATCAAGAAAGGCTAATGTCAGCGTTTGACCTTTCACAAGGCAAAATGCTGATGAGCCACTTGAACTCCAAGAAACAAAATTGCAATTAGTAAAATTGGAGGAAAAATATGACACAGCTAAAAAGACAGCTGCTGATAACACCAGAGAGATAAAAAGATTGGAAAAATTGGTTCAGGCTTTGGAGAAAGATATTTCATTGGAGAAGCCTCTAAACGAAATAAATGACATTCTTTGGGGTAACATCATTGAATTAATAAAGGGTATTTGGCCCTCTATTCAAGCTATTTTTGAGCAAAATGAGTTAGTTAAAATAGCCCAAGAAGAAATAAACAGAACCAGAAATGAATTGAGAGGCAGGCCTGAGCAGGCCAATCAGCTCATTCAATTTTTGAATTCCAGAACAAAGCAACAGCTTGCAGTGTTAGGAATTGATGATAGGACAGGCACATTTTTGGAAGTAAAGAGAGTTTTCACCAAGAGGACTTTCATGCAAAATTTAGAAAGGAAGTGCATAGACATTTTGGTTGATATCAACATTTTCAGAGAGAAATTTCAATCTTTGTTGGATAGTGGGTTACCAAGTCCCATGCTCACAGAGGATCAAATAATAGACTTGGAAACCTATGTGAAGAGAATAAAGGCTCATGCTAAAAATACAGCTGCTTGTTCTACTAGCTCGTCAGAATCGACATTACCAACCGGGAAAAGTATCTATGATAAAGTGAGGAATTTATTTCATCTGGAACATGAAATAAAGTATCTATTTCCAAATGAGCCTACCTTTTATAAACTTACTGAAGCAGATGAAACTTTAAGAAAGCTCAGAAGAACTATGATACCAGATGATCCGTGGTGGAAGGAAATGTTGGAAATTCTATAAGAGTTGTTTTCAGGATGAGAATATCTTTACTATCTAGTAAATGGTAAAAATAAGAAAACAGATGAAAGAGTATCAGATGAAATGGTTAAAGAGTATCCGTGGGAATAAAGAGTGTCCAACAAGCCAAAGGAATATTGAAAGGGACAGCACAGAGCCCTATTTCAGCATTTACCTCCCAGCACATCCACGGAAAAAGGAACAGCACATCGGCAGTTGCCCATTATTCTATCCACGAGACCCTTTGTCTCTTGTTTGTTTGCAAATTATGCTTTAAGTCAGCCTAGATTATTGGCTAAGATAGTGTAAGATTGTTTAAGATTATTTTGTGTATAAATAAACCCTCAAAGAGAGTGTTGAGGGTGGATTCTATTACTCTGTTGTAACATTGAGATTTTCGGAATAAAAGCATTTTGGAGAAATTTTTCGTGGCTTACTGGATGACGATTTAAAGCACTGGACTTGTTGCAGGATTCATGTGTTGGACTACAGTTCAATAAGTTTTCTACCCTTTGTCTGAAATTATATATTAGTTTATAATATCATCATATCCATTTCTGAATAATTTACATAAAGGATTGAATCAGAATTTGCTTAATTGTACTCTGATTTCTAATGTGGTTGTTCTTAATGTTTTCTTCTAAATTAGTTATAAGCATGAATTCTTAAATGCTCTTGCTTTGCTAATTTAAACATTGTTGATTACTATAATAAAGAATTCTTCATTGCTCTTTGTTTGTAGTCATCTCATTTCTTTCTTTTGAACATGATGAAAGATTCTTAGCTGCCTTTCATCCTTTCAAGATCATCCCATCCACTTTAAATTTTAAGGATTGTTCTCTGTCTAGCTATCTTGCCCTGTAATACCATCTTGTGCTTAGAATAGAAATCCAGTAAAGCCATCCTTTGACTCCATAGCCCAATGGACTGAAAGCTCTCAACCTTGCCCTTAGTTTGTGGATTCCACCAATTTTCCCAAAACAAACTCTTGGATCTATAACTAGCCTAAAAACTTCTAAGAACAAAGATAAATCATAAAGAGAGAGCCCTCTCTGGATGCAGATTGGCTAGATTCTGCATCTAAAAGGTTGGTTTGTGGTTACCTCGGGTATACTTTCCTCTTATACAACTTCTAGGAAAACCTGAGTGATAACATAGTGGCGACCATACTGGGGATCTGAATCATTTTATTGATACTATTGTTTGATTTATAAGCTATAGACAGAGTCTGAAGATCAGCCAGGTAGCCTTTGAAATTGCTTTTTCTCTGCAATTGCAAAAGTAAATAAATGCTGCTTCAGTCTATCTCTGATTTAGCTTATATATTGAATCTTAGTTTCAAATTTTTCAATCAGATTCTCTAGTTTAAACAGATCTTTGAGGAAATCTTAATCACATATCATTATTTCTTAAAGAATTTGTAGAAGTTGTATTTATTTTTCAATTAAAATAAAAAATCCAAAAACACATAGTCTTAGAAAACTGGCTTCAGAAAGGATCCGACATACTAGGTCAAACCCTGACCCCAATCCACCACCAATATTTGAAAATCCAAATCTGATTCCCAGGATTCTTAGAAGACAAGGAAGTCAAGAAAGTTCTGAAAGAGGAAGTCAGGAAAGTACAGGAAGTTCTAGACCACTTTCTAGATCTGCATCTTGTCCTGTGAAAATTATATATATTGATGACATTCCTTTTGATGCACGATTTGAAACATCCTTGTTTGTGAATTTTTCTGAGACTGAATTATCTAGATTAGTTCCAGATCCTTTGTTCTTTGAATATTTTCAATACAGATTTGTTTCACATCATCTTGACAGAGAATTGCATAACTCCATTCAGTCTGAGCAAACCTTTGAAGAAAGTTCAAACATTTCTGTGATTACTGAAGCATCTCCAAGCTCAGTCACTTTTTCTCAAACTTTTCAAACACCTGTTATCCCTTCTACCCCTCCATCTCCTCCTATTCGACCATCAACTCCTATCACTCCACTTTATCTTCCAATGGCCAATCGATATGCCCCTTTACAGTTACCAGCCAACCCTCCAGCTTTACCTCAGGATTACCAAAGTAAGATCACACCTTTTGATGGATTAGGTACTTACACAGCTCAACAACACACCAAAAGGATGACAGATTACTTTGAGTTTTATGAGATTGATACTGATAATATCCGTATGAGAATTTTCGTACAGAGTCTTACTGGAGAAGTTAGAACTTGGTTTAGGGCTCTTACCCCGAACAATATTGCTGATTTAGAAGCTTTGTATAGAGCATTTTTGAACAGATGGGAGAAAAAGAAGGATCCTCTTCAGATCCTATCAGAATTTGAAAAATTAAGAAGAAGACCAAACGAAACCGTACAAGATTACATCATAAGATTCAATGAATCATATAATGCAGTTCCTCAAAACCTAAGACCCCCACCTAACAACGTGTTGGTTAAATTTCCAGATGGTTTTGACTCCGATATAGCTTATTCCCTTAGGGAAAGAGCTCCTCAAACACTAGAGGAAATGCAAAGCATAGTGGTGAGTGTAGAAGCAAATCTGATAGAAAAACGAGCCAGAGCTAGGGCAGAAAGAAGAATGCCTATGAATGAAGAACCTTCAGCTTTTGAAAAGAAGTTGGATGTAATCATTAAAGGTATGGAAAGATTAGGAGACAGAGTGGAAACCATTGAAAGAAAGTCTTCTACTGACAATCAGAATGTTGCAAGAAACCCAAACTTTAGGAGGAATCTGAATCAGAATAGTGGAAAGAATGTTCCTGATCAAAACATTAGGCCACCCTTTCAAGAAAATTTTGTTGAAGGCTCAACTTCTGAAGAACCTACAGAAGATGTAGAAATAAACAATGTAACAGATGACAAAGATGAACCAGAGGTTTTCCTATCCCAGAATGATCAAGAGAACCACATCCTTGAAACATTCCAAACTCATTCAGGTGAGACTTTTGATTTCAAAGAAGGCTATGACACAGCAATCTATGAAGTCCATAAACAGTATAATTTGAGAAGTAGAAGAATTGATGTGCCAGAGAATACCAAACAGAAAACAGCAAAACAAAATGTCAAAGGTAAACAAAACATTCCCCATGTACAAAACATTCCCCAAGTACAAATTTTGTCTAGGATAACTCCCAATTCTTCAAATCCAATAATTGAAGATGTCTCTGACAACCAACCAAACAACAAACAACAGTCTAATACATCTCCTCTTGTGGGAAATGTAGAAGAAACAGTAGAAATTAGTTCTGAAACACCTTCAAAACAAAACTTCATTCATGAAAAAGAGAAAAACATTGAAGACCCGAAAAACAGAGAAAACCCAACTGTGCAAAATACTAAAACTCAAACAGAAAAACCTTTCAATCTAGAGGCTGAAATAGGCAAACTCAAGATAGTTGTTCCTTTATCAGAATTGGCTAAAAATGATGTCTACAGGAGTTAGATTACCAAGTCCCTAAACATTAACATTACTGGATTAGATGATTCAGTAAACATTCTTGATGATCAACCCAAACTTCTTTTTGGCCCTGACGTTAATGGCAAACCAGAAAGTGGGGGAACTCCTCCATTTTATGTAAGCCTGAATGTTCATGACAAGATACTCCATAATGCAATGCTTGATTCTGGAGAATCTCATAATTTGATGCCAAAAGCAGTAATGGAAAGATTGAATCTAGATATTACCAGACCATACAAAGATTTGTTTTCATTCGATTCAAGTCAGGTAAAATGTTTAGGTTTGATTAAAGATCTGTGTGTCACTTTGGTACAATACCCTGCTAAGTCTGTTCTAATGGACATAGTAGTCGCTGATATTCCACCTAAATATGGTATGTTATTGTCTAGATATTGGGGTGCTAAAATTGGAGGATCTATTCAACTAGACATGTCATATGCAACTATTTCAGTATTTGGTCAGCCTAAAAGATTATATAGAGAAACTTTGATGAAGTACTTAGTAAGTAGCCATGAGAAGCCTGAAAACTTCCCTGTTTATTCTGTACATTCTGATATGGATTCTTTTATTTTATACAATGCTGAGTTAGATCTTCCTACTGAAATAGAAGCTCCAGAATTGGAAACCATAAACAAAACCACTGTTAAAATTGAAGAAATCTCTGAAAACAAAGAAACACCAGATAATCAAGAAACACCTGGAGAAACTAAACAACTAGCTCCTGTCAAGGAACACTTTAAAACAATTGATGAAGATTATGAACATGAAATTCTATGGCATTTAGAGTTTGATGGCTCAGTAAACAGACTCGGGGCAGGGGCTGGGATTTGGTTACATAATGTTGAAAACAATTATGCAGAGGGTCATGCTTATAGGTTGAATTTCAAATGCACTAACAACATGGCAGAGTATGAAGCTCTTTTATTAGGGCTTAAACATGTCAAGAAGTTAGGAGGTATTAGGGTATCAATCATAGGAGACTCTGAATTAATCATCCAACAAATTAAAGGAGAATGTGCAACAAAAGACATGAGACTGAAACAATACAGAGAAACAGTTGTAGAGATTCTCAACACATTTTTACAAGCCCAACTTGCCAAGATTCCCAGGAGACAAAATTTGCATGCTCACAGTTTAGAAATGTTTGCTAGTACATGCAAGTTACCTTTCGACCCTAATCATCAGTTTTCAGCTGAAATTAGGCATAGGCCTGCTATACCAGACAATCTTTTGAACTGGCAAGTATTTGTGAATAACAATCAAATCAATAATTTTTTGACACTTCAAAGTGAGTTTTCTAACTGTAATATAGATGAGGATATAACTATTGATGAATCTGATCAAGAAAAAGAACAAAAAATAGAAATTTCAAGAGAAAATGCAATTCATATGCTACATCCGACCACATTCACTGAAGAAGACATGCAAAATTTGAAACAAATGGAATCTGATGAAATCATATAAGATGACACAGAAATCATCAATTTAAAAGATAACCATTTTCCCAAAGGATTAACTCCTTTGGAAGATCTGTTTGACTCGAATGATATTCCATTTAGACCTAAAATGGAACCTGTAAAGGCTGATATGGAAGAATGCAACTTAGGAACCCCAGAAAATCCCAAAATGGTCAAGTTGTCTAAATCTCTTCCAAAAGATCAGAAGGTTAAATATGTTGAACTATTAAAAGAATTCCAGGATGTTTTTGCCTGGAGTTATGAAGACCTCAAATCTTATGATACATCCATCATTCAACACACTATACCTTTGAAACCTGACCAGAAACCTTTTAAACAAAAGCTTAGGAGAATTAATCCTGTTTTATTACCCTCAATTGAAAAGGAAATCAAAAGAATGTTTGAAGCAGGGATTATAGCTCCTATCAGATTTTCAGAATGGGTTTCTAACCTGGTACCAACAAGAAAAAAGACGGGAGAAATTAGACTGTGTGTCGACTTAAGAAATTTGAATAAAGTTTCTTTAAAAGACAACTATCCTCTGCCGAAAATGGACCATATTCTGCAAAGGGTGGTAGGATCTTCGAGAATATCACTACTGGATGGATTTTCAGGATACAACCAGATTCTGGTTCATCCTGATGATCAGGATAAAACAGCATTCACTACACCATGGGGTACGTTTAAATATGTCAAAATGTCATTTGGGCTCAAGAATGCAGGAGCTACATTTCAAAGAGCGATGGATATTGCTTTTGCTAAAGAGATACATGATTTTCTGGTTATTTACCTAGATGATTTGACTGTTTTTTCTAAAACAGATCAAGAACATTTAGATCACCTTAGGCAAGTATTTATAAAATGCAGAAAATATGGAATTTCTTTGAACCCTAAGAAGTCATTGTTCGGTTTGGAAGAAGGAAAGCTTTTAGGGCATATCATTTCTAAAGATGGCATTAGGATTGATCCAGAAAGAATTCAAGCAATTTTGCAAATACCCCACCCCAGAAATATAAAAGAATTGCAAGCATTTATAGGAAAAATCAACTTCTTGAGAAGATTTATTTCTAGTCTAGCAGAGTTACTTAGATTACTAACTAACATGTTGAGGAAAGATTCAAGCATTGACTGGACTGTGGAAGCCAAACAATCATTTGAGGAAATTAAAATGGCTTTGACAAGAACACCAGTTCTGACCAGTCCTAAATTTGATAGAGACTTTATCATTTTTTCATTTGCTTCTGAACATACTGTTGCAGCTGTTTTACTTCAAAAAGATGACCAAGGGTGTGAAAAGCCAATAGCATTTTTTAGTAAAGCACTGAGGGATGCATCTCTAAATACAATATTATGGAAAAACAGGCTTTTTCATTGGTAAAAGCAATCAAAGATTTCAGAGTTTACATATTATATTCTCATGTGATAGCATATGTGCCTAATGCAGTAGTTAAAGATATTTTGACTCAAGATGGCATAGAAGGTAAACGAGGTAAGTGGATAGCTACCATTTTGGAATATGATATTGAGATTAAGCCAACAAAACTTATAAAGGGCCAAGGTTTAGCACAACTTATGACAGAAACCAATTGCGAAGCCTTAGACCTCAATGAACTGGATAATGAGCAGGAGATGGCGACTCCTCAGATCAGTCAAGCTTTCTTAGATTCACCCTGGTACACTGATATAATTCATGTTTTATTAAACCTGCAAGCTCCTCCAGGGTTGTCCAGAACCAAAAGAAGATTTTTAAAAATGACATCTTTGAAATATTGTATTTTAGATAGCACTTTATTTTGGAAAAATCATGAAGGAATCTTGTTGAATTGTCTTTTAAAAGATGAAGCTGATAAAGTACTTAATGAATTTCATGCAGGGGATTGTGGAGGACATCTCTATTGGAAATCCACTGCAGACAAAATCTTAAGGGCTGGCTTTTATTGGCCAACTTTATTCTCTGATGTTAAGAAATTTGTAACAACTTGTCATAAATGTCAAATATTTGAGGGTAAAAGAAAGTTGTTACCTCTGCCTTTAAAACCAATTTCCACAGAAAGACCTTTTCAACAATGGGGGTTAGATTTTATTGGAGAAATTCATCCCCCTTCTTCAGGGCAACATAGATGGATTTTAACTGCTACAGACTATTTCACTAAATGGATTGAAGCCATCCCTTGTAGACAGTCAAATGATTCTGTGATTATTGGGTTTTTAGAAACCAACATACTTTCAAGATTTGGTTGTCCAGAAAAGATTATAACAGACAATGCTGCTGCATTTAAATCAAAGAAAATGATCAATTTCTGTAGTAAATATCATATTACTTTAGGCCATTCAACAGCCTATTACCCCTAGGGTAATGGACTAGCAGAATCTTCTAATAAAAGCCTTATTAATATCATCAAAAAATTATTGGAAGAAAACAAAAAGAATTGGCACAAGAAACTGACCAATGCATTGTGGGCAGACAGACTTACAACTAAGAAATCCATTGGGACTAGTCCATATGAGTTAGTTTATGGCATTGAAGCAAGATTCCCATCATCTTTAGGAATTCCTATTATGAAATTACTTCAGGAGGCTCAAGTAGAGCCAAATGACATTCAAAGAAGAATTAATCAAACAATCCACCTGCAACAAACCAGGGAAGAGGTATACCAAAGATCACAAGTCTTGCAGGAAAAGCTAAAGAAAATGTTTGATAAGAGGACTAAATCAGAAGATTTTCAACTAGGTGATAAGGTCTTGAGATGGGATTCTAGAAGAGAAGAAAAAGGGAAACATGGAAAGTTTGATTTCTTGTGGAAAGGGCCTTATATCATTCATGCCTTGCAGGGAAACAATACTTACTTTTTGAAGAAGTTGGATAATTCAGAAGTTGAAGAAGGACCAGTCAATGGTCGAATGCTCAAGCATTCTTTTGATCCCATTTACTAGAATGTTTGATTTTTCTAACTTGTACATAATATATCCTTTTTCTAATGCAGTTTTGGGTTGGATGGTGACTTATTGGAATTGAAGCCCGAAGTGAAGGCCCTAAGTTTCAAAAGTTTCACTATCATATGTAAAATAAAGCTACCAGGAGGAGGAAGATTTCATACTTTCAGTTTGAAGACATTGTGAGGCATCTGACCTGCTGTTCTTGACTTTCCACAAGGAAAAGCCATCCCCAAGTGGAGCCAGTGTTAGCCTCCTATACCAATAGGTTTCATCTTTCATGATTGTCTTGATTGAAATTATGGAATATGTTCAAACCTTCTTTCTTGAGCAAAGGTGTTCCATATTCTGGAAAGACCAAAAAATCAAAAACAATTTAAAAAATGTAAAAAGGGTATACCCTAAAAGAAAAATCAAAGGGTAAGAAAAATAAAAGTGGTCAAAAAAAGTGAAAGAAATGAACCCCAAGCAAAAAATAGACCAAGGAAAGTGTGCAAATCCAAATGCCACTACTATTTCATTTTTGTAATAAAGCAATTGTGTGCAGCTTGTCAAACTTTTGCCACAATCCATGAATAAATCAAACTGTTTAAACTTGGCTTACTCATATTTCAATTTCATGTTGTAAATTAGAGAATAAATATCTGACCAAACAGTGTAATCTTGGCAGATAAGTAGATAGGTAGAGTAAATAAAATGCGCTCAACAGTTTAATCTGAGCCCTTGGATGCAATAAGGGTAGAATTAGATAGATTTGCCTTGTAAAAAAGAAAAAGATTGATAAGGGTTTGCAAGTCTAAATGCACCCTAATAAAGAAGAGAAAATGGTAGTGTCAAGTAGATAGGGTAGGTAGATGGTGCTGCAAAGTGTTATCTGATGAATGATGCTGCTACATGTTTTGATCCTTTACTTTCATCACAAATACTAAAGCAGGAAATACACTGGAAAATCACAGCAAGCAAAGTCAAACTCATTAACTTCCCTCATCACTTTCCCCTCAAAAGTTTTACTAATTTCCCCCAAAGTACTAAGGTATTTGGAGATCAAAAGGGCTCAAGGCATTTCCTTGACTTCTGGAGGGACCGGACCCTCGGCCTAATGATCAAAAAAGACCTAAGTACTTGAGATAATTCATCATTGTTATCTTCCATTTTTAACTTTCTCCTCAGTAAAATTACATTTTACTTAGGAAACTGATGCATAATTTCATAAAAATCCCTCAAGATAAATTGTTATTCTAAGTTTAAGTGTTGAAGATAAAATGTTGCAATTTACTTCACAAGTTATCACTTTCTTAGATGTACAAAAATATTTTGAGTTTCCTTGTCCTTTGCCATATTTACATTTAACTCTATTTACTAAATCCCTAGTGAAATACCCTTTCCTAAGTATATAATTCCTTTGTTTATATATACCCTAAAAACCCCTTTATTATAATGTTTTAACCAAAGTATTTATCTCCCTAAAATTCATTAAAACCCGCTTCTACAAGCCCTTTGGTTAAAATATAGCGTTATACATTAATCCCGCCCCTATGGTGAATTAGTTGTATTAATTAATTTACCATATAATAAAAATATATATGAAAAAATCAAACTTTAGACATACAATATGTATGTTTAAAACCAAAAATACAAGGCATGAAGTTTTATTCTTTCGGAAAAATCTCGCGCCACCGTGGATTGTCCACCTGGCATTCCACCTAGCCAACTCCGCCGCAAACCCTTTCTTTTGCATACGGGATTAATTAAGTCATCTGGACTAATTAATAACTTTATCCGCCTATTAGATTTCCCCCGGAGTGATTAAAAAACGGTAAAAGGTGTTTAAAGCCCGACGGGCCTACATCTGGAATCTCCGCATGTTCCCCCATCGCTTCAGCCGTCGGATCAATCCTCCACAGATCAATGGTCCACGTGAACCCCGCTACCCATCCTTTGTGAGAAAGTTAATCAGCGGGGTACGAGCGGTATTTGAAAAGTCAGACATCCACGTGGAAAACGTTCTGTGGAATCGCTCCCCCCGCGATCAATACCACCCTCGACCAAAAGCGGTGCGGGGACTTCCCGCTTACCGCTTACCACCCGACCTTGCACACGTCACTCCCGTACGTCGATGACGTCATCCCTCGAAAAAATAAAAACCTTTTTAACTCGTAAATAAAGCCATTTTTCATGTTTTGCCTGTTATTTTCGTTATTCTGAAAACGACAGAGCTCCCGCTGCGATTTTCAAAATTCCACTGCAATTGACCAAATCACTCCAAGATTCCACTGCGCCCGTGTTGAGGAACAATCCTGCCATTACCTGTTACCTGATAAAGAACCAGCTTCCGTCTAAAAGCAGGTATTTATCATTTTCCGCCCCGACTGCAAATAAAACTCAGTGTTCTTTGTTTTTCGCTGAAATAGTGGTCAAAAATCGTCACTGAGCCCTTTCCAGAAGTTTTAAGACTGTGCAATTGTCCCTTGAATCGGCGAGCTGTACCAATTTCCTTCATTTTTAGAAATCCCGCCCGGCTTGTAAGGAAAACTAAAAACCTCCATTTTGAATCCACAAGAACCAAAATGGAGGTCCCGGCAGCTCTGAATATCACTCCATTGAATGCTCCTCACCGTGAATTGGACTATTTACCTTTGATAGATGAAGATTTCCAAATTAAAGACCTGCATTTTGATGAAAGCCCCCTATTGAGCTATTGTCGCTGCAGAGACGAATACTCAAAGGGGCAAGATCTTATAGGGTTGTGGGAATCCAATCTCCCAAGGTATCTCATTCCTTCAGTCCTTATTTTCCCTGAAATAATTCATTACTGTCATTCAAACTATGATCCCACACAGAGGGCTGTATTAGCTCCTGATCAAAGTGTTCTGTTTCCCATCACTCCCCAGGCTATCAATGCCATGTTACACTTTGAACCAGACCAAGAATTAGCACCATTGTCCATGGAAGGATTGATTGAGAAAACCAGGGAATTAACCCCAGAAAAGCTAAAATCCATGTGTCAGCATTTCATGTTACCTGAGCATCAGCCAAAAGGGTCTCCCCCCTATGGTTTTTACTATTTCAATACATTGGGAAGGCTCATTGTAAATATAATATCTTTTGTCTTAGGATTCAACACCAGTGAATATGTGGATGAGATAACCTTGGCTTTGCTATCCATTTTTACTCCTGGGCAACCTCCTGAGATTAAATATGACTTTGCTTCCTTCATAGCCAACAAGATCCATGATCAATTCATAAGACTAGGTACTGAAATTTTTTTTAAGTACTCCTCCGTTATCTATCATCTTATGATCTATTATCAGTCAGAAAGGTTCCCTTTCCCCGTTCAAAAACTTGATGCCAAGGGAAATCCCAGGTCAGTCATATTTTGGTCCCCCATCATTCATTTTTCCTCTGATTCTCCCTACTCCTACTCAGAATTCATTGATCAGTTTGTATATCCTGCAACAACTTTGTTAACAGGAATTTCTCCCCCAAGACTCATCAATGAAATTAGAAAGACCTTGCAACTGTCAAAGAGTTATAAGGTTGGGGATTGGTATTTGTATCAAAACCATACAGTCATCAGGATTTATGGATGTGAATTACATCCATTCAGGTTACCCAGATATGTACCAATGAGGATTTTTGCCTTGGAATACTTCAAGCAAATGAACAATTCAGATGTAATCCATTTTTGTAATGTAAAGAAGAAAGCTCAGTTAAGGATCAAAAGCCAATTAGGTCCTTTCATTTGCAATTCCAGGGAGGCTGAGAGAGAGGCCGAAAATCTATTAGAGAGAAAGTTCCAAACATCTTTCCGTTGGGTTCCTTATGACCCCTTTGGTTTTATTTGTGAAAAGAGATTAAAGAATAAATCATCTCCTTATATACACCACAAGATTCCTAATCTAGAACAGTATGCAAATCAAGATGAATGGGTTGAAGGAACACTTGTTGAGGAAGAAAGTGAAGCTGACAAAATGAATAAAATTATGAAAGATGTTGAGAAGAACTTTGACCTAGAAACATGTGGACAAATGCAGGTACCCTACATTGGCACATCTTCAGCAGCCACTCTACAGCAAGCATTACAGGAAAGCAATCTATCAGTAGCAGCAGAACCCAAGGGTAAAGGAAAAGAACCTGTAGTTCAAGTCATTGAAACTTTGATCATGTCTGAGAAACCACAAACTTCCAAAACACCTGAACAATAACATGTTTCTCCCACTCAGGCACAGCATCGACAAGTTCCAGAGTTGCAAACTCCATTAAATGTGGAAATAGGGAAGAAGAGACAGGCTCCAGATACCACACCTCCAAAAGGGGCCTCACAGGCACATTCAACTAAAAAACACAAGTCAGATCCTCTTCCAGATGTAGAAGTTATAGATGAAATATTTGATGATGGGAGGGAAGATAGTCAACTAACTGGCACAGTTAGTGAGACAAATACAGGACAGAAATGAAAGGCTTTACAGAAGCAATTAAGCACTGAGGTCTCCTCTTTCAGACCACCAAAGACAGACACAGGGGATATTAAAAGAACCTTCATTAATATTAAAACAAAAAATGATCCATTAAAAATGAAGGTATATGATCAGTATATGAAGATGGCTCCCCATAATCAAGAAAGGCTAATGTCAGCGTTTGACCTTTCACAAGGCAAAATGCTGATAAGCCACTTCAAAACAAAGGTGCCAAAGCCCACTTCAGCAGCAGATTACATCAGAACAAATTTTGAAGTTTTGGCAAAGGATATCCATCCCCTGGACCAGATAGAGCTTCACAGACAAACTGGGGAAATGGTATATTCTACTCTCACCAACAAGGCCATGGCAGCTATAACGCTGCAGGATTCTTTGAATAACACTACTGCACAATTGAAAATTGAGAAGGCCTCCTCACAGGCCAAGGATAATAGAATAAAGTCTTTAGAAGAGATAATCATTGGTTTGGGTCATAATCCCAAAGACATTAAAGGTATTGAGGCATTGATAAAGAAGAAAGAGGATGATATAGCTGCACTCAGAAAACAGCTAAAACTACCAGCCTTGAGGCACCCTCAGACCCAAGAAGTTATAAAAGGGAATTCACATGAAGAAATGATGGAGTTGCTCCTAAATATGACTGAGCGACTAAATGAAACAGAGAAGGAATTGGAAAAAGCATTGCAGGAACAGGAAACTATCAGGCAGACTTCAACAACAGGTACTACAACAACAGGGCAGCAGATACAGCCATCTCAAGTGAATACTTCTGGCTTGAGTTCCGAGGACTTAATAAAACAAATGGAGAGTTTGCAACTGAGGGTTACAGAACTCCAAGAAACAAAATTGCAATTAGTAAAATTGGAGGAAAAATATGACACAGCTAAAAAGACAGCTGCTGATAACACCAGGGAGATAAAAAGGTTGGAAAAATTGGTTCAGGCTTTGGAAAAAGATCTTTCATTGGAGAAGCCTTTAAACGAAATAAATGACATTCTTTGGGGTAACATCATTGAATTAATAAAGGGTATTTGGCCCTCTATTCAAGCTATTTTTGAGCAAAATGAGTTAGTTAAAATCGCCCAAGAAGAAATAAACAGAACCAGAAATGAATTGAGAGGCAGGCCTGAGCAGGCCAATCAGCTCATTCAATTTTTGAATTCCAGAACAAAGCAACAGCTTGCATTGTTAGGAATTGATGATAGGACAGGCACAGTTTTGGAAGTAAAGAGAGTTTTCACCAAGAGGACTTTCATGCAAAATTTAGAAAGGAAGTGCACAGACATTTTGGTTGATATCAACGTTTTCAGAGAGAAATTTCAAGCTTTGCTGGATAGTGGGTTACCAAGTCCCATGCTCACATAAGATCAAATAATAGACTTGGAAACCTATGAGAAGAGAATAAAGGCTCATGCTAAAAATACAGCTGCTTGTTCTACTAGTTCGTCAGAACCTGCATTACCAACTGGGAAAAGTATCTATGATAAAGTGAGAAATTTATTTCATCTGGAGCATGAAATAAAGTATCTATTTCCGAATGAGCCCACTTTTTATAAACTTACTGAAGCAGATGAAACTTTAAGAAAGCTCAGAAGAACTATGATACCAGATGATCAATGGTGGAAGGAAATGTTGGAAATTCTATAAAAGTTGTTTTCAGGATGAGAATTTATCTTTACTATCAAGTAAATGGTAAAAACAGGAAAACAGATGAAAGAGTATCAGGTGAAAAGGTTAAAGAGTATCCGTGGGAATAAAGAGTGTCCAGCAAGCCAAATAAATACTGCAAGGGATAGCACAGAGCCCTATTTCAGCACTTACCTCCAGCACATCCACGAAGAAAGGAACAGCACATCGGCAGTTGCCCATTATTCTATCCACGAGACCATTTGTCTCTTGTTTGTTTGTAAATTATGATTTAAGTCAGCCTAGATTATTGGCTAAGATAGTGTAAGATTATTTTGTGTATAAATAAACCCTCAAAGAGAGTGTTGAGGGTGGATTCTATTACTCTGCTGTAACATTGAGATTTTCGGAATAAAAGCTTTTGGAGAAATTTACTTGTGGCTTACTGGATGACGATTTAAAGCACTGGACTTGTTACAGGATTCATGTGTTGGACTACAGTTCAATAAGTCTTTCTACCCTCTGTCTGAAGTTTTATATTAGTTTATAATATCATCATATCCATTTCTGAATAATTTACATAAAGGATTGAATCAGAATTTGCTTAATTGTACTCTGATTTCAAGTGTGGTTGTTCTTAATGTTTTCTTCTAAATTAGTTATAAGCATGAATTCTTAAATGCTCTTGCTTTGCTAATTTAAACATTGTTGATTACTATAATAAATAATTCTTCATTGCTCTTTGTTTGTAGTCATCTCATTTCTTTCTTTTGAACATGATGAAAGATTCTTAGCTGCCTTTCATCCTTTCAAGATCATCCCATCCACTTTAAATTTTAAGGATTGTTCTTTGTCTAGCTATCTTGCCCTGTAATACCATCTTGTGTTTAGAATAGAAATCCAGTAAAGCCATCCTTTGACTCCATAGCCCAATGTACTGAAAACCTTCAACCTTGCCCTAAGTTTGTGGATTCCACCATTTCTCAAAACAAACTCTTGGATCTATAACTAGCCTAAAAACTTCTAAGAACAAAGATAAATTATAAAGAGAGAGCCCTCTCTGGATGCAGATTGGCTAGATTCTGCATCTAAAAGGTTGGTTTGTGGTTACCTCGGGTATACTTTCCTCTTACACAACTTCTAGGAAAACCTGAGTGATAACAGGAAGCATGCCTTGCATGAAAAGGTGAAGGAGAGCCATTGTTCATTATGCTTGAGAATTTCGATTTGCAACTCTCTTCAATTGTTCAACTGAGATAGCTTGTGTTGCTTAGCATAAGGGAGATTTCTGTTTCGAAGTCTTCTCTCCTTAATTGGGAAGCCTTGGAGGAGATTTTCTTCATCTTCCTCACATCTAGGCTTGAGGCCAAACCCATCTCTTTCAGCTACAACGTTTCTGTTGGGCAGATTCATTGGAGTTGCTGGAGGTAGCAGCGAGGGATCATCATCCCACCATTTCCTGAGCTAGTTTTGAAGAGGAGGAGTTTCTTCTTTCTCTAAGAAATCAGCAAAGGAAATTTCTGGAGCTTTATTGCAGATTTTGGCATAGGGCAAAGTGTTTCATCTCAGCCCCAGCGCAGTCACTCCCTCTTACATCGTTATTTTCAGAGGGAAATTGTAGGAGGATTCACCGGGGGAATCAAAGAGTGTAATCTTCAGTGAAAGGGGCAACCTTTCACTTAGAAGATCATAGGAGGAGGTTGCTATATTATTTGAAGCATTCTTTCCCTTCTCCATTCATGTATTATTATTGAGTTGCAGCAACTACACTGCAACTCCAGCATTTTTGTATTTTATCATTTTGTACATGTATTACAACCAATCCTTCTAAGGATTGTTAGTTAGTTATTTTCAGGGGTTTAGAGCTTCCTCCCCCTCCTTTATTGAGCTGATATTGATATATCATTATATTTTCATTTTACATGTTGCAGTTTCCTCATATAACTGCGCAGACATAGCTAGGGCATTATTGTATAACAGTGTAATCTTGAGTTTCCATGTACAATATTGATTGAGGCTGACCTAGTATATCTTGAGAGGTCTTTTCCTCAAGATTTGTATCTATATTTGCTGCTACACTTTATAAATCAGATATGCACTCTTCTTGTATCATATGATGTATTATTTCACTGTTGTTCATTGTTAAATTTTAGATGTTGTTGTAGCTCCTTCTTTGAGCAGGATCTTCCTGAAAAAAGAAATATTTGCATAGCTATAGGCAGAGTCTGAGAAAGGGCCAGGAAGCCTTCGGTTCTCATCCTCTCTTTAGAGGTGAAATAACTGGTAAAAGCCCTCTCAGTCCATCTCTGAAATAGCCTTGTTCATATTTCCGAAAAAAGGATTTCTTCAGTAGTGTAAAAGCTGCTGATTTCCATTTCGGAATATTACAGTGGTATCAGAGCTTCAAACTTGGTTCAACCTGTGAAATTCAAATTTTAGAGAAGAAGAGGCCAGAATGATGCAGAGGATGAGATTAATCTCATCAATTTTCAGATCAAGAAACAACCTCTCCAAGGAGGTTGAGGAGACAGAGAAAGGAGAAGAGGAAGGACCATGCACTTCCTATTCTCACAGAGAAGCAGAGCAAAAGCATGGAGAGCACTTCGAATTTGAAATTCTAAGTGAATATCTTGCTGAATATAGAAAAAACCCTAGAGTCTTCCAAGAGACTCTAACTTTTTCACACTTTGTTCAGAAAAGAGAGGAAAGAAGACCCCACAGTCATGGGAAGATGAAAGGCAATAGATTTATATTGTCTACTTTTGGTGGGTCACCCACATGTGCAGTGGAGGCTTGGGTGAAGAAGCTAGAGGATTTTTTCCTACTACATCATGTACTAGACAGAGATTCTGTAGCAATTGCAGTGCTGCACCTTGAGGGAGAGGCAAAGATTTGGTGGTTCAACCATGGGAGGCATGCAAGGGTTTCTACTCTTGCTGATTTTTCTCAGATCTTGATCAAAAGATTTGGCCAAAGGAGGGAGGAGCCCTCACCACCAGCTGAAGAGGCACATACCAGCGCTGTTATAGACATGGAGGGGCACCCTTCATCTTTAGCTATGGATGCAGCCAGCACACTTGAGGAAGAAACTCTTGATTCTTCCAAACTTTACCAAGGTATGCATGCGTTTTCATTTCCAGTTGATTCAATACATGCCATGAGGGATTGCATACCATGGCAAGTTGATTGTCTAGAGCAGGAGACTTTTACTGCGCTGTGCCATCTTGAGGAAAGAAACCCTCATCATCATGCACCATTGATGAGCCATGTATCACATGTGAGGTTGGGGTTTCAGAATTTTGTCATGGGGGAGATTGCATTTCAATGTCCCATGAAATGCAAAAGGGATAATCTGTTTTGGGATGATGGTAGCTCTTGTTGGGGAGGTGCCAAGTTGCAGAATGATGAGAAGCATCCACAGGGAGATGATTGGATGTGGATGGGAGGCAAGAGGATGGTGGGCCTCTTGCAGATCTATGATACAGGGTAGCAAGAAGCCATGCTGCGTTGGTTGCTCTTGAGGGAGTTTGGCCAACATGTGACCTATTCCTTTTCATGGGGTTTGAAAGGGAGGAGGAGATGGCAGGATACTTACACCATGAAGCAGAAAGGAGCATGGGTGCATTATGATGGGATGGCATTATTTTTACCATTCATCATGTTCCCATTTCATATCTGGTGTGGTGGAAGTATGGAGGAGCAGCAAACATCCTTGTTGCTTAGATTTTGTTTGGTTGTTGCGGGAGCAAGAGAAGGCACTAGCATAGTGCAAGGGAATTGCTCTTTGACATTAGATTCCCATGTAGCACCTTCTTCATGGGAGGGGCTCTACATTTGCAGCAACATGATGGGAGGATTCTTTGACAAGATTCATGTCAAAGAGGGGAGCTTTGAGATGAAAGTGGCCCTACTCAAAAGGCCAACAACGTTGTCACTTGAGAGCTTGGATTACTTGTTGAAGTGTTCTCAAAACCACTTCACAAGTGATGTGTCTTGGAGGTATGTACGAGAGGAGGATGAGGAAGTAATGTATGGCAGCATCCCTTGCTATGTTTTGATTATCTTTCCTTGGGCTCACAAGCACAAGAAGAGACACCTACATGTAGCAACTTTGGATTCTTCTTCCACGGATTCTCATGCATACTATCTATTGATGGAGGAGTCCACTTGGGAGGGCATCCTAATGGATATATATCAGCATATGGCTAGATGCATAGCCCAAGAGATGATGAGATGGTTGGCACAACCACTCCCCTACTATGTTGCAGTGAAGGGGACTTTTCACTTGATCCATTTCAGCTCAAAGGCCAAAGTACATGATAAGGGAGGTAACCATTTGCTTTATGTTTGGCACTCTCTTATTATTATGAGCAGCATATTAAATCAAGGAGGATATTTCCTTCTTGTACACTATTTTTGGTTATGCTCATGGTCTATTGCAGCAAGGATGATGGCTATTTTAACAGTGGATTGTGGGGGAAAGCCACATGGATTTTGGTGTGCACCTTTGGCACCAAGGTATGTTTTCATGATCACATCTTGCAGGATGAATGTGGCAGCAAAAAAGTGGCTGAAAAGACACTTGTTGCATCATATATTGAGGTAGGCCAATGAAGCCCTGTGCTGGTTCCATGCATGGAACTATATTTCACTTCCTTGCTCTCATAAATTTATGCTTCCATGTTTTGCTAGTGGAACACTGTTTAGAGGAAGCATTGTTTTGAAGGGGGGGAATAAATTGAAGATGCCCATTGGGAGTGTGATTCTCCCTACTTTGTGTCTTTTATGTTTCAGGAGAAACAATGGGCAGCCCATGATTGCCAATCTTCATCTCTTTCCTTCATGTGGGAGGAGTTATTTGGAGAGTTCGAAATTTTGGAGGAGGCATTTCATGGTTTGTGTGATTGATGGGGTGGCTTGGGTCTCTCATGAAGACCATTTTATTTCAGCCATATATCAGCAGTAGCCCCATATGTATGATGAGAATATGTCATATGATGGTGACTTCCAACTCATCACATATGAGGTGATTTGGGCCAGCTTGATTGGCAGCGTTGGAGGAGAGATCCTTGAGGATCTAGACTTCATGTTGCCTCTTGAAGGCAACACCATTGCAGCCCAAGTTCAGCATTCAATCCCATTCATCATAAGTGGAGAAGAGGATAGCATGGGGTAGGCTATGAAGCTTACCATGTTTAGCATTTCAGCCCACCTTTTCTACATGAGCACAAGGTGGAGGAGTATTTTCAGGAGTTGCCTAGTTGGAGGGTGACTCATTTTGCTTGGTTGATTGCTTGGGGGATGGAGGATCTACATGAGAAGATTTCAGACTCCACGCCTTGAGTGGAGGATTTTTTTTTATTTTTTATTTTTTTTTAATTTTTTTTTCAGTTCATCCTTGCTCTTTCTTGAGGACAAGCAAGTTTTGGGAGAAGAGGACTGTAATGTTCCAAATTTTTCAATAAGGTAATTGGAACATTAATTTTTCTTTTATGTTAATAAAAGGAATAAAATGGGTAAGAGAGCCCATGTAGCAACCTAACAAACATTCCTAAGGTGCAAGAAGTCACTTAAGTGGCTTTAGTTAGCAGCCCCCAAGTGTGAAAAGGGCCAAAAGCAAGTGAGCTAGACCATGGTTGACCCAAGTCAACAACGTATCCAAGAGGGGAAGCTTGCACAAGAAGAATGCAAAGTTGGATGGAGGGAAATTTGAAATGAGAGAAACCCTAATGTGAGTGGGGTCCATGGCAAGGAAGCATGCCTTGAATAAAAAGGTGAAGGAGAGCCATTGTTCACTATTCTTGAGAATTTCGATTTGCAGCTCTCTTCAGTTGTTCAACTGAGATAGCTTGTGCTGCTTAGCATAAGGGAGATTTCTATTTAGAAGTCTTCTCTCCTTCATTGGGAAGCCTTGGAGGAGTTCTTCTTCATCTTCCTCACATCCAGGCTTGAGGCCAAAGCCATCTCTTTCAGCTACAACGAAACTGTTGGGCAGATTCATTGGAGTTGTTGGAGGTAGCAGTGAGGGATCATCATCCCACCATTTCTTGAGCTAGTTTTGAAGAGGAGGAGTTTATTCTTTCTCTAAGAAATCAGAAAAGGAAATTTCCGAAGCTTTATTGCAGATTTTGGCATAGGGCCAAGTGTTTCATCTCAGCCCCAGCGCAATCACTCCCTCTTACAGCATTATTTTCAGAGGGCAATTGCAGGAGGATTCACCGAGGGAATCAGAGAGTGTAATCTTCAGTGAAAGGGGTAGCCTTTCACTTAGAAGATCATAGGAGGAGGTTGCTATATTGTTTGCATCATTCTTTCCCTTCTCCAACCATGTATTATTATTGAGTTGCAGCAGCCACACTGTAACTCCGGCATTTTTGTATTTTTATCATTTTGTACATGTATTACAACCAATCCTTCTAAGGATTGTTAGTTAGTTATTTTCAGGGGTTTAGAGCTTGCTCCCCCTCCTTTCTTGATTTTATATTGATATATCATTATATTTTCATTTTACATGTTGTGGTCTCCTCATATAACTGCGCAGACATAGCTAGGGCATTATTGTATAGCAGTGTAATCTTGAGTTTCCATGTACAAACTTGATTGAGGCTGACCTGGTATATCTTGAGAGGTATTTTTCTCAAGATTTGTATCTATATTTGCTGCTACACTTTATAAATCATCTATGCACTCTTCTTGTATCATATGATGTATTATTTCACTGTTGTTCATTGTTAAAGTTCAGATTTTGTTGTAGCTCCTTCTTTGAGCAAGATCTTCCTGAAGGAAGAAATATTTGCATAGCTAGGGCAGAGTCTGAGAAAGGGCCAGGAATCCTCCAGTTCTCATGCTCTCTTTAGAGGTGAAATAACTGGTAAAATCCCTCTCAGTCCATCTCTGAAATAGCCTTGTTCATATTTCCGACAAAAGGATTTCTTCAGTAGTGTAAAAGCTGCTGATTTCCATTTCGGAACATTACAACAACAAAGATATCCTTCCAAACATTTATTTACTATCTCATTTTTACCATCAGATTGAGGATTATAAGATGATCTATGAGCTAATTGAATACCCAAACAAGAAAATAACTTCGTCCAAAAATTTCCAGTAAAAATGGGATCTCTGTCGCTCACAATAACCCTTGGGTTTCCATGTAGCTTTTGAATTGTGTCCATAAATGTAGTAGCAATTGTACTTGCTTTAAATGGATGAAATAATGCACAAAAGTGTGCATACTTGGTAAGTCTATCAACTACCACCATGATGACACTCTTTCCTTCGGACTTAGGTAAACCTGTGATAAAATCCATTGAAATCTAGTCCCAATGTTGACTTGGAATGGATAAAGGTTGTAGAAGACCCGAGGTCTTAATTTTCTCAACTTTATTCTGCTGGAAAACCAAACATTCCGCCACAAAATTTTGAATATTAGATTTAAGGCCATCCCAAAAAAATTCTTTCTTCACCCTGTGGTAAGTTTTTAAAAATCCTGAGTGTCCTCTTAAAGGAGAAGTGTGAAATTCCAAAAGAATATTTTGTTTTAGTTGGGAATTCTTACAAAGATATAAGCGATCTTTGTACCATAAGGAATCTTTTTTCCAACTAAATGTATCATATGTACTAGGATCTTGCTGCAACTTTTGAATGAGTGTCCACACTTCTTCGTCCTTCTTCCATTCATCTCTTGCTTCGGTTATCCAATCTAGTTGGATAATAGAAATGGCACAAAGCAATGCTTCCACCTCTTCATTATATCTTGAGAGTGCATCTGCAACAACATTTAGCTTTCCTTTTTTGTATATTATTTCAAAGTCATAACCCAACATCTTTGTGACCCATTTTTGCTACTCTTTTGAAGATAATATTTGTTCCAAAAAGTGTTTAAGACTATTATGATCAATTTTTACCTTGAAGTGTCTTGCCATTAGGTAAGTTCTCCATTTATTTAGTGCATGCAGTATTGCTGACATTTACTTCTCATAAATAGGTTTCTGTAAATACTTCCCTTAGATTGGACGACTTTCAAAAGCAATGGGTCTTCCGTCTTGAATTAAAACAACACCAATCCCATTTCCTAAGGCATCACATTCCATAATAAAGGGTTTTTGTGAAGTCTGGCATAGCTAAGACCGGTGCTAGGCACATTGCCTCTTTAAGATGTTCAAAGGCCTTAGTTGCGTCAGGAGTCCACGAAAATGCATCTTTCTTCAATAATGTGGTTAGAGGTGCTGATATTCTCCCATAATTCTTAACAAACTTGTGATAATACCCTATTAACCCAAGAAATCCTCGCAACTGCTTTATGGTTGTGGGTACTTTCCATTCCTTAATGGCTTTAATTTTGTTAGGGTATACCTTAACACCCTCGTGAGATACAATATGACCCAGATATTCCACCTCTTGTACTCCAAAGAAACATTTGGATGTTTTTGCATATAATTGTTTCTCATGCAATAGTTTGAGAACCTTGTTAACATGTTGAACATGATCCTTCCAAGACTTGATGTAGATTAGTATATCATCAAAAAATAATAGCACAATTTTTCTAAGGAAGGGTTTGAAAATGGAATTCATCAACCCTTGAAATGTAAAAGGTGCATTGGTAAGGCCAAAAGGCATGACCAAAAATTCATAATAACCCTCATGAGTTTGAAATGTTGTTTTCGGAATATCTTTAGCCTTCATTCTAATTTGATGATATCCTAAACAAAGATCCAACTTCGTAAAATAAATTTCTCCATGTAATTCATCCAATAATTCATCAATCACAGGAATGGGAAATTTATCTTTAATGGTGAGCTTATTGAGCTCCCTATAATCGGGACACATGCACCATGATCCATCCTTCTTGTGCCAATACTACAGGAGTAGAGAAATAACTTTGACTAGGTTGAATTATACCAACCTCTAACATTTCTACAATCATACGTTCAATTTCACTCTTTTGGACATAAGGATATCTGTAAGGTCGGATGTTTGGAGGAACATTTCCTGGAATCAAATGAATAGCGTGATCATGATCATGAATAGGTGGGAGTCCTTTGGGAGTATCAAACACATTGGAATGATTTTCCAAGACTCTTTGGAGATATGGAGAAATAAATTATTTTGGTAGTGGAACTTCTAGTGAGCATAATTCTGAAATTATGCCTTGTTGTTATTTCTTCAGAAGCTTTTACATGACATTAGAGCTTATTATCTTTCTTGGCTTCCTTGTGATACCCCGTAATTTGATTTCCTTTCCTTCCGAAAAAAATTTCAAGAAAATTTCTTGAAAATTAAAAGCTACCATCCCCAAAGATTATAACCATCAGACTCCTAGTATGGCATCAACACCTCCCATTTGGATGGAAAGAATTGGAATATTCAATACATATTCCCCATGGATAGCTTGATATTATGGCATTTTCCAAACCAATTTATAGTTCCTCCATTTGCAACCATCACTTGACATTCTAGTGCCGGGTATAGGAAACACCCAATTCCTTGGCTACCTTACAATGAATAAAATTAAGGGTACTACCTCGAACCAAGCAACACTATTACCTTTTTCTTCTTGATATGTCCTTCTATCTTGAGAGTTTGAGGAGTGGTAATTCCTACCAATGCATTACACGATATGGTCAGACTCATTTCTTCCTCTTCTAGGGTTGGTTCCTGGTGTATATCCTCTTCTTTTTCATTTTTTCTTCCTCTTCACAATCTATGTAAAATAATTTCTTCTCAGCACACTTATGACCTTTAGTGTATTTGCTATCACAACTATAGCAAAGCCCTGTTGCTTTTTTTTCTTCCATACTTTGTGGTATCAGCCTTGTAGGTTGTTGAAATCTAGGAGTAGCAACACTTCCCTTTTTATAGAAGTGAGTGGTAGGCTTCCTTGTCGCCATAATTTTACATTCAATTTTTCTTGCCAACCTGGATGCCTTCTCTGATGAATTAGGTTCCAAAACGCGAACTTTGTGTTGGATGTTATCCTTTAAAGTACCTATGAAGAGATCAATCCTGTGTTCCTTTGTAATATCAGTTACCCTTATATTCAATTTTTGGAAGTCCTCAATGTGCTCCCCCACTAAACCCTTTTGTTTGAGATTTATCAATTTGCTAAAGAAGGTGTGTTGCGCTTTGTATCCTCATAACGTGCTATCATTTCCTCCGTAAAAATTGCCCAAGTGACAATTTTTTTATGGGATCAAAGCCATCGATACCATACAAATGTATTTTGTTCTAAATGTAAAGTTGCAATGCATACCTTTTATGTGTTTTGCACATTATGGATATCAAAATATTGCTCCATCCGTAGTATCCATGTTACATGATCCTTTCCATCAAATTTCCTCATATTCATTTTTGGAATATGGTGGTTCTTCCCACCAACATTAGATTTTATGAAATCATGATTAACATTTATTTTGTTGTCATCATGAGTTTCCTCTACTATCTTTTCACCATTAGGAAACATTTCTTGTATCAACTTTGTCAAACCTTCCATGTTTGCTTTTAGATCATTCTTCATGTTTTCCATTTTTTCTTCGATCTTAGCTTCCATGTCATGCATCTTAGCTTGCATGCCAACTTCCATGTCATCCATCTTAGCTTCCAAACCATTCATCTTAGCTTCCATGCCTTCTTTCAAACCATCCATCTTAGTTTCCATTTCATTTTTTTTGCTCTTTGCGAGAAGCAATGGTGCACTTGCTCATCGACTTTTGATATTTCATGTTGCATTTCTTCATCTTCATGAGTCATAGTAGAGCCTTATGAAGGCTTAATGGGTGTTGAATTTTTTTTAGGAGGCATTTTAGAACCCAATACTGATAGCTTTGCTCAATAGGCCTTTGGAATCAACTAGAACTGATTTTTCAAACAAGACTTATGCAATTTGAAAAAAATACACCTTTTTCTTGATTTTGAGGAGCTCGAAATTGAAATTGAATTACCTTTGTGATTTTGGATATTCAATATCTGAAATTATGCCCTGAATTAACCCTATGAATCTTCTTTCAAATGCCACATGTCTGACCTGATTTGGATTCTTCAAGGCAAATTTATGCCCAATCTCCCACAATGACCCAATTATGGACTGGTTCAGTATAGCGAACTTGTACGACTTACCACGTGTCACTGTTTCCTCCTTTGGCTCTGAAATTGATAGAAAAGAAACTACAGTTCATGTAATTGCGGCCACATTTTACATCATTCCAATCTGATGCTCAGAGAGAGAGTTATGAATATTTTCCCATGATAACCTCTTCGAGATGAAATTCGGGAACCTGAAAAAGACCTAACTTCCACAGATCATATCTCTGAAAATCTTGTGAACCAAGCTCTGATATTTGGCGACCATGTTCTTCAGGATTTTGGCTTCTCTCTCTAAACATTTCAGCTTCTAAAACTTCATATAACAAAATTTATAGTGCAAATTCCGCGATGACCTTTTTAGGTTAAATTCAGGAGCTTGCAAAAAGCCCTAACTTCCACATATCATATCTCCGAAAATATTACAAATTAAACTCTAAAAATTTTTAACGATGTTCCTCAGGAGTTCGGCTTCGCACTCTCAAAATTTTAGCTTCTGAAACTTCATAGAAAAAAATTTATAGCGAAAATGCCACGATGACTTGTTTGGGGCAGAAAAACCCTAGAATCCAAAGTTTTGATACCAAATGTTGTGAATCCAGCTCCAAAAATAGAAGAAAAGAGATATCGATGCCTTATAAATAAGCCACTTTGAGAGGGCAACCTCCAATACATTACATGAATGAACAATTCTTGGATGATACAAATTACAAAACCTCATTTCTATGTATAGGAATCCATGGGGCCAGAATGTAATCTTAGCCAACCTAACAATAATAATTTAAGGTCACAATAATAACAATATGGGGGTTAAAAGGGTACAATAATAAAAATAATGGGGTTAAAAACAATAAGGGACTATACTAGTAATATAGGGACCTAACAATTACCATTCACCACTACCATCCCGAATTGTTGTTGGAATTGTTGTGTAAAATATTCCTGGCAAGTGGCTGAAAATACTTCTTTAATCTGTGTCCATTTACCAAGAATACTGAATTTTTTCCATCAATAGTTTTAACTTCTACTACTCCATTCTCGAATACTCAGATCACTTCATAAGTTCCCATCCAACTTGTATGGAATTTCCCTTTAAAAATTTTAAATCTAGAATCATAAAGGAGCACCCAATCACCTGGTTGGAATTTCTTTTTTCTGAATAGACTTGTCATTCCACCTTTTGCGTTGCTGCTGAATTAGTATTTTCTACTGAACAACATCCCTACGAAATTCATCTGACTCATTTAATTGGAGAAGACGTTTTTTTTGTGCCTCAGAGAGATCTAGTCCTAACTGAACTGCAGTTATGAAAGTTTTGATCTGTAATTCAATTGGTAACAGAACCTGTTTGCCATATACCAGCTCATATGGTGTATGTCCCATGCTATTTCTCCAAGTGGTTCTATATGCCCACAAATATTCTGGTAATATTTCAGCCCAATTTTTTCGATGCATATTTACTGTCTTTGTAAGAATGGACTCGATCACTTTGTTTGTGGATTCCACCTGGCCATTTTCTTGCGGGTGATACGGCATGGATTTCCTGTGTCAGATCTTGTATTGCTCCATCACACCCTGTACCATATTAGAAATAAACTACGGACCATTGTCAGAAACAATTTCTCTAGGCACCCCAAATCTAGTAAATATTTCAGTAAAAAGAAAATCAACAACAACTTTTTCTATAGCAAAGGAAACAGCTTTAGCTTCTACCCATTTTGTAACAAAATCTGTACAAACTAAAATATGATTTTTACTTAATGATGTTGGATTTATTGACCCTATAAAATCAATAGCCCATTTTTCAAACGGCTCAATCATAACTTGGGGGCATAAAGGCATTTCATTGGTTTGATTAGGCTGGCCCACTCGTTGACAGCTATCACATCACCTTACATACTGTTTGGCATCATTAAACAAGGAAGGCCAAAAGTAACTAGCACGCAATACTTTATATACAATCCGCTTATCAGCAAAGTGGCCTCCACAAGGTTCATCATGAGCAGATTTCAATTTGTCAGACACTTCCTCCTCTCTTACACATCTACGGATAATCAGATCTGGACCAGTGTAAAAGATATCTCCTTGAATCGAGGAGCATGCAGCACTTTTCTGAATAATATTACGCTTTTCACGAGCGGACAAGTGGGGTGGTGTTTTCCCAGTAACCAAGTAATTAGAAATGTCAGAAAACCACAGAGAATCTGTTGACATAGCAAAAATATGTTCATCCAGAAAATCATCATTAACAGGAGATTCTTCACGAGGATTATCTAATCTAGAAATAAAATCTGCTACAACATTAGATTTTCCTGGTCTATCAACAATAGTAACATTAAAAAACTGCAACAATAGCAACCACCTAGTCACTCTACCACTATTCAATGGTTTGTTCATCAAATATTTTATCGCGAAATGATCAATATGTACAAATACTTCATATCATGTAATATAGTGCCTGAACTTATTAATTGCAAAAATTACAGCTAAAAACTCTTTCTCTGTAACTGTATAATTTAATTCAGTGGAAGACAAATTCTTAATAATATAATAAATAGCGTAGGATTTCTTATTTTCCTCTTGTCCTAAAGTTGTGCCAATAGCCAAATCTGAAGCATTAGAGGAAATGTGAAAAGGCAGGGACTAGTTAGGACCTCTCAAAACTGGTGCCTGTACTAACTTTTCCTTCAATGTTTCAAAAGATTGTTGGCAAGCTGTGGAACAAGAAAATTCACTATCTTTATCTAGAAGTCGGAAAAGAGGGGCAGCTATCTTAGAAAAAATTTAAATGAATCTTCTATAGTAACCAGCATGTCCTAAAAAACCTCTTACTTCCCTTTGAGTTTTGGGTGCAGGAAGATGCAGAATGATTTCAATCTTTGCTGGATCAACCTGGATACCTTTAGCAGAATTCAAATGGCCAAGTACCACTCCCTCTTTGCACATTAATCTACATTTCTTGTCACTCAAGGCGAGATGGGCTTCCTGACAAAGGAAAAGTACTTTCTCCAGATTTTTGAGAGCTTCCTGAAAAGAATCACCAAACACATAAAATTCATCCATATCAATTTCTACAAATTCTAGATTAGAAAAAATGGACAGGACTACCCTTTGAAAGGTATCTTAGGCATTACATAAACCAAAGGGAAGCACTTTATAATAAAATGTACCCCATGGACATGTAAAAGTAGTTTTATCCTCATCTTCCGGTGCAATCTGTATCTAGTTATAGCCACTAAAGCCATCCAAAAAGGAAAAATATTTCTTTCCTGCAAGGGTATCAAGCACCTGGTCAATGAAAGGGAGAGGGAAGTAATATTTGAGAGTGGCTTTGTTTAATTCTTGATAATCAATACAAATACGCCATATTCCATCTTTCTTAGGTACTAGCACTAATGGAGAGACCCACCGACTGTCGGAAATAGGATAGATAAAACCGACATCCAAGAGTTTTTGTACTTCTTCCTTCACAATATCTCTTAAATCTGGATTCATTTACCTTTGGGGTTGTTGAACAGGTCAGGTTCCTTCCTAAATATAGATATGATGTGTATAAGTTTCAGGCGGAATACCCTTCATATCTTCATAGCCCCAAGCAAAGGAACTAAGATGGTTTTCCAACAAATTCACAAGCTGCTCCTGCTGAGATGAGTCCAAATATGAACTAATATGCAAGGATTTACCAGGGCTAATCTCAAAAATAATAGTGTCAAGCTCAGGAGTACTCAAGGGAGTGGTCAAATGCAGTGGTATAGAAGAATGAGAATCATGATTATCTTGAAAATCTAGGCTAAAAATCTGGCTCAATGGCTCAAAATTAGGCATAGTGTCTATATTATTCAGGAAATACTGAATCTCATCTTCTTGTGAAGACCCAGTATAATGATGGATAAGGGAAATGGGCTGAGTCTCCTCATCACTACTTTGATCCAACCATAAAGTATCTCAAAGGTCCTGAATGGATCTGGCAGGGGGTATATGGTAACTTTCTTCCTAGAATCTCCATGCGAAATATACATATCATCGGAACGACATCCAATATATGCATCGGCCGTAGCAAGCCATGGTCAACCCAAGATCAAGGGAAGTCCTCCTACTGCGTTCTTTGGCTGAAGCACAATGAGATTAGTGGGATATTCCCAAGAATCTAATGAGATGATCACATCATACAATACTCCTTATGGCTTAATTTTAGATCTATTTGCTAATTCAAGCACAGTGGGAGTAGGGTGAAGATGAGATAACTCAAGTTGATCCATGGTTTGCTTAGTCATGACATTAATGGCTGCCCCTAGGTCTATAAGAACATTAGAGACAAGGAAATTACCAATCTGAACTGAGACAACAGGGTTTCCACGATTAGTATATTTTTCCATAGACACACATCTCGTCATCAACTCTTCTGCCCTACCAACAAGTTGAATGGTTTGGGGTTCCAATCTCTTCCTCCCGGGTTTCTTGAGATAGAGTTCCTTAATAATTTTCGTACAAATGGGGATCTCTTTAATGGCTTGAAGCAAAGGTATCTTAATGAAAATATTCTGAAGCTTAGATGCCAAAATAGTCTCAGAAATAGGCTCACTTCTTTCCATTACTAGCCTCTCTGGGAAGGGAGGCTGGTTGGAAGAAGATGGCAAGGATTCAGAGGGTAAGGTTTTATTAGCGATAGCTTTCGGAGAATGGTTAAGAGTTTCCTCTTCTCCTTTCTCTTCAAAAATCACTATATGTTTCTTGTGATTTTCTGATGTTACAGTCCTTCCCAATATTAATTTAATATCATGAACCCCAACTGGAATAGACTGGTACTTGAATGGTAAAGGTGGATTTGTTACATAGATCATTTGCACTGCTTTATTATTGTTAGGATTGGGCATAGGTTGAGCAGGCAACTGAGGAGGTCGAAAGGGTGGAGATAAAGGCAATGGTGGAGTAGACTGGCTCAGAAGTTGAGGCATTGAATAAGGTGTATGCGTAGATGGATATGACTGCATAGGTGGCTGGTAGGAGTATGGAGAATGAGTTGGCCCTCTCAAACCTTGTTGCCATGGTTGAGAAGGTTTCCCATGCTGATATTGACTCCCATACTGCCACTACTGATTAGTGTTAGGATAAGAATATGCATGTGAATTATAACCAAAATAGTGTGGAGAAAATTTAGGAGCCATAGCTGCACCTACCTGAGGCCAATTCCTTCTTGCTCCCATAGCATACAAGTATTCAGCTTCAGGCTGTCCCCCTGTAAATACAGCTTTAATTCCTGGTATAGAGGGACATTTTTCTATGACATGGTCTTCTGCACAAATAGCACACTTATTAGTTTCTTTCAAATTAAGAGGACACTCTTTAGGAGGATGCTTGTCTCTACATTTAGGACAGAAAATACATAATGACTCTTGTTCCTTCATGAGTTTTTGCTGAAATTTTAAAGAGTCTAACTGTTTAGTAATAGTATTCATTATATCAATTTTCATGTTTTCCATTTTATTTTCTAGTAGAATAATCATAGCATCAGTAGATTCAATTTTTCTATTTCTATTTTGAGTTCCTCTACCCGATCTATACCGATTTCTTGAAAATTTTCTGCATAATTCACAAAAATTTTCAAAAGTTTGCTGAGAAATATCACCTTGTCCTAATAGATTTAAATTATTTATAGCATTATCAGTAAGTCGTCTTAAGAACAATGTTCTAATAGTACTGGGATCAAACTTAAGGTTGGACCTTTGTAAAATATACAGAAATATTTCTAGGTAATCTTCAAGAGTTTCATCATCATCCTGTATGATTGTAAAAATCTCATCCTGCATGTCCCGAGTTTTTCAATATTCTTGATATTTAGACAGAAACACTCTCTTCATCTAATCCCAAGAGGTTATAGTGTCTCCTCCTAACCCCATAAACTAGCGCAGAGCTGAGTCCTTGAGAGTCACAGGAAATAATCTTAACTTCTAAGCGTCAGTTGAATAATCATAACTTCTACACAGAATATCAAACTTGAATAGAAAAGATTCAGGATCTTCATGAACTTTAGCATGGAAATGAGGGAGAGTTGATGGTGGAATATTATTCATTTGCGCCACAGTATCAGGATTCACAATTGGAAACACAAAAGTGGATTGTTCTTCACTTATCTAGTTTTCACCAGTCCCTTCCAAATGATCTTCATGGTCCACCATTGTTTCCCTTTTACTTGTACTGCTCTCAACAGGCCGAACCACACCTAAGCTGTTGTCACCAGAATCCAAGTGGATTGTTCCTGCGTGATGGGTTTGAATTGAATTGAGCTTCCTTATTATAGAAGGAGACCCAATATGAGAATTGTTTTCAGAATTATTTTGGTGCTTAGTGGGCTTCGAACCCTTAGCTTTTCTAGGAATTCATTTCAAAAAAGAAAAATAACAAACAACTTCTAGTAAAAAATGTTGTCATAAATCAGTTAAGACCAGTAAAATTCCTTCAAAGAAGCTTTTAGCTTTTCCAAACAATACTGCAAAAATAAAGGAAAAATTACCTCTATTGTATAATAAAAAAATTCTTACCAAATCAAATCGCCTCCCCGGCAACGGTGCCAAAATGTTGGGTTCAGGAATTACACTTAAGCAAACTCCTCAACACTTAATTTGTCAACCCGAGGGATCCGCAAACTTAGAGACGAAGCACAGGAAATGCCAGAGATTGTATGAATCTTCTTAATATAAATCCCCACTTTCTTTAAAGAAAAGATTACATAATCAAATTAAAAAGAGAAAAATGCAACTTGAACCATCAAAATAATCTAAGACTAGAACAAGGAAGAATGCATTTGCAAAAGGGAATTAAAGATAAAAGGTAATCACTCTAGCTAATTATTGTTTAACTACTGAGTGTGTGTTTTTATTTAGCAAAGACACTAGCAATCTCATCAGATGGGCCCTTAAACTTGCTCCTTTATAGATTTCCTTCTTGCGCTAATCTGTCCCGCACTATCGCAGTCTGCTTACACTAGTGCAGGAACAGAGATTTATGCAGAAGGTATAAATGGTGTCTTTACTAAAGGCTTTTTACTTCATGCAAGGGCTTGAACTTTTCAAAGTTCAAAGCACTTAGATCCCGTGGCAAGAAACTAGTTCTTGCATCGGATCAGAGCTTCCTGCACTTATTTAATTCTTAAAATGAGTGCTTAATTATTGTAAGTGCTATTATACTGTTAAATCAAATTGCACACATAAAAAAGTGAATGTTTCTGATTTTAACAGAGTGCAGGAATAAATAAACAATCAATATACATGTATTCTGTCATAAGCATTGAATGAAATAAAGAATATTGCGGGAAGTAGACTAAGAAGGCTTGTTGCATCACACCAACGTGCACTGGTGCAGGTTCATTTCTCCTGCTTGGACCAGGCGGAGGAAAACCAGTCTGAAATCAAGTGCAGGAAAGGAAATTGCAGAAAAATGAAATTTATCTACTTCACACAATGGATCGAATTTCACTCAGACAGGAATTCATGTGCTTAAAATTAAATCACACTTGACAATGTAAACACAAATTACAGGAAAACGGTAAATGGGGTAAATGTGCTGGGTTGGCTAGGCCCTAGCCAACCAGCGCATTTCCCTTTTAAATAAAAACGCTGCTCAATACCTTAATCAATTCATCAGCTCAAATACAGAAATGCAATTTGTGAAACATGAGGCGGAGCTCCCTTTTATAATTCACTGAGGCAAGTACATATATTAATACATCGTACAGCCCAGATTCGGGAAATAACAAAATACAACAACCTGTTATCGCATCTGTGGATGTGTATCTTTTGTCTTCTGCTATAAAAACTTCCCCTTAGTCCTATTTACATTCTACATTATATAGATCTTTGGCCAAAGGCCAAAATATATCATTCAACCAATTACATAACCAAATGCAGAATTTAGCTTTTCGGCCTTCAAAATTAGATAGTTAGAAAAACTGGTCGTAGCCAATCTCCAACTTTCGTCCTTCACAGATTCGGTCTTGGCTACCTGTTGGTCGATCTTGCTGTCATGGCTGAAGCTGCTCAAAATGAGGCAGTGATCAAGGAGGTTCGGATCTGCTGCAAGGATTTTTTGTGCTAGAAATGGTGCAAGATCTGATTCTGCACTAAGATCAGCGGTTACGGTAAGTACTCTAACTACCAAATAAAAATTGGAGATATCGATAAGTTACAAAGAGTGATTAAAAGTAAGAAATCATGTAATAAATAATTAATTAATGCTAAGTTGAATTAAAAATATGAAAAATAAATTTTATACGAAATATGTCATCGTGCTTGGATTGGTGCAAGATGAGGGTGCATAAAAGAGGTAAAACAACGGTAAATGGTTATGATTTAGGAAGGGTAAAATGGAAAAAAGAGAGAAAACTAGGGGCTAACACTTAGGGGGTCTAGAGAGAAATTAAGAATTCTTTAAAATTTCCTAGCAAAAGAAAACATTAAGGCAGTGAAGAATAAACAGAACTAAGGTGCTTTCAGAAGACATTTCTTAGCCTAAAACATTTTTTCTACTGCAACATAGAAAGGTGAAAACATAATGAAAATAGGAAATAACAATAACAGATTAGAAGCACTTCATCAATATCCAAGCCAATGGATCCAATGATCTAGCCTCCTCCATCAGCAAACTAATCAGGGCATCCACAAGTTCCAAGACTTCAATTTCTTTTCAACTTCCAAGAGGCTATGTATTACTTCAAAGAGTCATAAATTGCCAAGAAGATAATGAGTTCAGATGTAGTATTTATGCTGCAAATGAGGAGGTGAAGCCTAATATAGGGTTTGAGTGTAATTTATTACATAGTTAATGCATTCCTAACCTTGAAGACCATGCAAGGCTCAAGGCAAGAATATCTGCAGATATTTCTCTGAATAATAACTTCTATCTTAACTCCTTAAGGAAAAATAGCTGAAATGTTTGACTTTAAGGCCTTTTCATAATTGTTACAATAACTGTTTGGCAGATATAAATATCTCTGACTCATTTCAATAACTTCTTAGTGCTTTATTGAAGAAAACAAAGCATTAGGTGGCAAAAAATATCTTTTGAGGGAAGCAACTGCCATAGGATGAGTCATTTGAATTTTTTTGAGTAAATCCGCTCTTTGTTCAACATTTATCTTTGTTTATTTAGGCTTTAAAACTCTGTCTTTATCTTTTACTGTCTGCTTTTTATCATTTTTTCTTCAATCTGTTTGATCTTTCTGTTCTATTCCTTTGATCTTTGATTTGTTTCTTTTGATCCTTTGCCTTTATTCTTTTTGTCTTTTCACTATCTGCTTTCTTTCTTTGACCTTTATCAATATGCCTTTTCTTTAATCTTCTGTTTTAATTAGCTAACCCTTTTGCTTTGTCTTTTACTTGGGATTAGCCCCTTAACTCTTCTTCTTTCTTCCTTTGTCATTTCTCTAACTGTTTGTGTCTTCTGTGTGCAGGGGAGGCCATTCCTTTGTAGTTGGAGATTCATTCAATCCATCAATGATCATGTTTCATTGATGATCGATCTTGATGCAGGGCCTTTGTCCCTTTTGTTTCGAATAAAACAACTGGATCATCACCCACCGTCTATCAAAAAAATTTCGACTGTGGGAGGGTATGGTGACCCTTTCTGCCATTAAACCTGCACAACGCACAAACCATTAGTCTTTAAAACCTGTGGGAGTGGGCTTGACTCCATTTTCAGGGGTTTCGAGTGGTCGAGAAGCGATTTCAGAGGAGGAGAGGGTGCAGGAGGCAGGGTTCCGAAGGCGGAACCAGGTAGAAATGCGAATGGAGGCAGGGAATTTTGAATTTTAGCATGGAGGGGAAAAGTGGTTTATTGCGCGGGTAGAAGGTGGCAAGTTGTTTTGGGGGATGGGCACGCGATACCACTGGGCGATTGACGCGTGGAAGGCAAAAATTTCCTATTTCGTGTGGGTTGGGAATCATTAAACCCATCGCATCTTTATTTACGATATGTCATTTTGGTCGTCAGATCTCGAAGAATGAGATCGACGACGATCACACGTTGGAGGGGTGGAAGGCAGGTTCGGAGGTGGGGTCAGTTGGACAGATCTTTGTCGGCTAGCGCGAGGTTGTAATAATGTGGGGTAAGGTTGGGGATGCGACAGCCGTTGGATCAGGAGAATAGATCTCGATCAATGGTGGAGATGGCTTGATGGAAACAAAAGGTGGGTGAAGGAAAACGGGGCCTGCTCTTTAATTTTTCAAAGGTTCGGGGCTTTATACAAGGTGTGGGGGGTTAAATAAATGAAAGGGGCGGAAAGGTAGTTTATAGGCGGAAGGGGCTAAGAATAAGTGGGGGACAAGGTTTTACGGGGGGTAAGGAGCTGGAGCTTAAGAAGAGAGGGGCTTAAGGCCCGATTTATACAAAGAGTGGGCTTTTAATCATAAAGAGGGCTTTATGATAAAATTTAAAGGACCCGATAGATAAAAACTTGGTTTTAAACAATGTAAAAAGAGGATTTTCACATTATTTAATATGTTTAAAGGAAAAATTATGAAATGAAGGGGACTGATGAGGGTTTTGAGAAAACACAAAAAATGGGCTTTTCAGAGGAAGAGGGTTATGAATGAGAGTGAAAGTGAGGAAATGAAATGAGGCAAATAGGCCCAAATGAGAAAAATCCCTTTTTTGCAGCAGTGGGGTAGACTTTTTAGGAGGTATAGAGAGTAGAAAATTAGTGAATCATTTTGACTTAGGATAATGAAGGCAGTGATATTTCTAGAACTCACAATTTTTCTCAAATATTGTTTCTAGAAATCCAGTATCATAATTTAGTCATCTTTTGATATCAACAAAAATTACTGATGACTAATAGTGGCTCCACTTAGGGAGGGAAACTCCTTTTTGGAGGTGTTCAGAACTTTCAGTTTATCAAATCTCTGAGTTTTTTGCAGACCAGTGCCTTTCCATTGGGTAGATTTTCCTTCTTTTCACTTGCTGATATTTCTTTGAAGTGATAATCTTAAAAATATGCAACGTATGATTATTTTAAAAACATTTCAACCTACCCAATCCTACTTGTCCTAACATTTTTTCTTCTTTGATTGCAATTGAGCTGGCAAGCTCATGACATTTTATTTTTTGAAAACAGAAATAAACTATCTACTTCTATCCTTAAACTAGTGAGCTCAAATTAAACGAGTGAGCTCTCTTTATTATCTACCTAAACTACTTGACTGCCAAGATTAAGCTGTTTGGCAGTCTTGATTCTCTAAACTATTGACATGAAATTTAAAACATGGTTTAAATCAGGATTAGGCAGTCTGACTTACCATGGTTGTGGAATTGGAACAAACTGCACACAATAATTATTTTGCATAAAAAGTAACTTAGAAAGATAAGGCTGTGATCTATTATTTGTAATGCATTCTTATCCTCCTGTTTGGTTCTGTTTTGAGCATGTGGAACCAATATCTTATATTCCCTAATCTATCATTCTTGATAAGTCAAATTTTGAAATAATTTTAACAATCATTGTTTTCACTAACTTATCACATAAATTTAAAGCATGTTAAGCCATGATTAGGCTAGATGACTGAACAATATATCATTTTGAATCAGTAGTGGCATTTAGGCTTGCACACTTTCAGCAGTACTATTTTTTGGGTATGGGGTTGTAACTCTTTTGGATGTACCCTCTTTTCTCTTTTCTTCCATTGTTTTTTGTATTTTTTCTCAATATTTTCTCATGCAATGTTTATGTACAATGAATGAAAGCTTTGAAGCTAATACTCTTGACAAAAATAGTGTTTGAGCATCTTTCCATTGATAGGACCTCCAAATAACTCTTCTCCATTCAGCCCTTGTAAAAAGAAAGCATTATGACCCCGAATTGAATGAATGATATAGTGTCCTTTCCACAAATTTTCAAATTTTCCATGTTTACCTTTATCTTCCCTTTTAGAATCCCATTTTAGGACTGTGTCTCCAACTTGGAATTTATTAGCTTTAGTCCTTCTATCAAAGGTCTTCTTGATGCTCTCTTGAACTGCTTGTGTCCTTTTATAAACTTCCTCTCTTGACTGGTGTAAATGAATAGTTTGATTCCGCCTTCTTTGCATGTCATTTTCTTCTGATTGCACTTCTTGGAGAATTTTCATGACTAGAACTCCAAAGGATGTTGGGAATACTTCATCCATGCCATATACCAACTGATAGGGAGACATATTGATGGATTTCTTGGTGGTTAGTCTATCAGCCCATAAAGCATGAACTAGCTTACTATGCCATGATTTCTGATTTTGTTCCAGGAGTCTTTTGATAATGTTGATCAGGATTTTGTTGGAGGATTCAACAAGTCCATTTCCCTGAGGGTAGTAAGTTTTGGAGCTCCCTAATGTGATATGATATTTATAGTAGAAATCAACCATTCTTTTGGATTTGAAGGCAACAACATTGTCTGTAATGATCTTTCTAGGACAACCAAATCTAGATAATATGTTGGTCTCAAGAAACTTGATAATGACTGAGTCAGTAGCATTCCTAGAAGGAATGGCCTCTATCCACTTGGTAAAATAATCAGTGGCAGTAAGGATCCCCTTATGTTGAGCAAATGAGGTTGGATGAATTTCTCCAATAAATTATAAACCCCATCGCTGAAAGGGAGCCTCAATACTAATGGGATACAAAGGTAAGGGTAGGAGTTTTCTCTTGCCATCAAAAATTTGGCACTTATGTCAAGTCATGACTAGTTTTTTAGTATCAGGGAAAAGGGTGGGCTAGTAATAGCCAGCTCTAAGAATCTTGTTTGTTGTTTCTTTCCAGTAAAGGTGTCCTCCATACTCTCCCTCATGCAATTCATGCATGATCTTTCCCGCATCATTCTCAAGCAAACATTTAAGCAATATGCCAACAACATTTTTCCAATATAAAACTCCATCTAAAATGCTGTAATTTAAAGCTTTCTATTTTAATAATCTAGCTTTATTCTTTGATAAAGAAGGAGGGGTATCGAGATAAAGAAGCACATAAATTATATCAGCATACCAAGATGATTTCAAAATTTTTTCTTCAATGAATGGAGCAGTGAATTCTTCCTGTTCTTCTAAAACATCAACCATATTCATATCTAATGCTTGGAAATTTGATTCTGCCATAAGTTTTGCTAATACTTGTCCTTTAATTAGCTTGGTAGGCTTGATTTCTAAATCATATTCTAAAATAATAGCAATCCATTTTCCTCGTTTACCATCAAGGTCTTGATTTAGAATGTCCTTGACAACTGTATGTGGAACAAAAGCAATGATATGAGAGTGTAAGATGTAGACTCAAAAATATTTCAATGCTTTTATCAAGGCTAAGGCTTGTTTCTCCATGATGTTATATTTGAGTGGAGCATCTCTTAAGGCTCTACTGAAGAAGGATATTGGTTGTTCTTGGCCCATGTTATCCTTTTGCAACAACACTGCAGCAATGGTGTGTTCAGATGCAAATGAAAAAATGTAGAAATATTTGGTGAAATCGGGACTGATAAGAACTGTTGTTTGAGTGAGAGCTTGTTTTACCAGTTCAAATGACTGTTTGGATTCTAAGGTCCATTTAACTCATGTTTCCTTTTTGAGCATGTTTTTGATATTCCTCAAAAGTTCAACAAGGTTAGGGATGAAACTTCTCAAAAATTTGATCTTCCTAATGAAAGATTGCAACTCTTTAAGGTTTCTAGGATGGCTGATTTTCAATATGCCTTCAATCCTTTTGGGATCTACTTTGATTCCCTCTTCAGAGATTATGTGGCCAAGGAGTTTTCCTTCCTAGATACCAAAGAGTGTTTTCTTGGGATTTAAGGACAAGCCATTTTTCTTGCATTTCTCAAAAACTTTTCTCAAATGGGCTAAGTGTTCTTTGTCAGTTTTGGAGAAAACAGTGATGTCATCAAGGTAAATGATTATGAAATAGCCTATGTCTTCTGAAAAATCTATGTCCATGTCCCTTTGGAAGTTGTTCCCTGCATTCATCAAACCAAATGGCATTTTAACATACATGAATGTACCCCAAGGTGTCGTGAAAGCAGTTTTGTGTTAATCACTTGGGACTACTAGCACTTGGTTGTAGCCTGAAAAACCATCCAAGAGTGATATTCTCTTAGATCCAACCACCTTTTGGAGTATGTGATCCATTTTAGGAAAGGGGTAATTTTCTTTCAGGGAGGCCATGTTCGGATTTCTAAAATCAATGCAAAGCCCAATTTCCCCAGTCTTCTTCCTAACAGATACAAGGTTGGAAACCCACTATGAATATCTAAGGGGAACTATAAACCCATCATCATACATTTTTTTTATCTCTTTCTCAACTAAAGGTAATAAAACAGGGTTTATCCTTCTTAGTTTTTGTTTGAAAGGTTTCTAATTTTCCTTAAGAGGAATTTTTTGTTAAATAATGCTAGTATCATATGATTTTAGATCTTTGTATCCCCATGCAAACACATCTCCTTACTCTTTGAAAAGTGCAATATATTCCTGTTTTATATGAGTAGGAGGAGTGTTAGATAACTTGATCATTTTGGGTTCATTCATGTTGCCTATGTTATGTTCTTCTACATTAGTTTATGTAGGCTCCATCTTTGGGTTTTTTAGCTACATCATTGTGGTCAAAAAGCTCTTCTAATGGTGTAAGACCCCTTGGTATTAAATCATTTTTCATTGTAAAACCTCAAGGTCCTTTTGATCTAATTTGTCAAGCATTCTGCTTTATAAAGATGTTCAAATTGATTTATATCAGCAGTAGAGGGTAGCTTTGTTTCAAAGATTTGTTTGTCATCAAAACAATCTTCTTTATGGCTTGAGCTAGGAGTTGGTATAGAAAAATCATTTTCAGATTGTAGAAAATCATCAATGTGTTTATCTCCCTCAAACACTTTCCAATAGTTTTCATTGTCAGGGACTATAGGCCTGTTTTTCACTTTGACAATGAATAGTTCATTTACCTGGGGTATTTGAAAATTGCTGGCAGCAAAGACAAGCTCATTTGCAAGGTTATTTTGAGCTCTAGGGATGAAAGTGAGTTCATATCTTTCAAAAGTTTTCAGGAGATCTAGGGCATTATTCCTATATTCTCTTAATCTTAGGTTTTTGCCTGAATACTCCCCTTTTATTTGCCTAATAATCAGCTCTGAATCTCCTTGGACTGATATTTTATTGGCTCCTAAATCTTTGAGCAAATGTAGGCCAAGAAGGTGAGCTTCATATTCTGCAATGTTATTAGTGCATTGGAAATAAAGTTTGTAGGAATGTCCTTTGTTTGTATTATGTATCCACACACCAGCTCCAGAACTAGCTTTGCTACAAGATCCATCAAAACTCATTGTCCAAAGTGTTTCTATCTCCTGCTCACTATCATTTTTCTTTTCAAGGCTGCTAAAGTTTGAGCTGCTATGTTTTTCATTTAAGGGCAGATTTGGTTGTTCAAGTGGGCTTAAATCCTTTTTATTTTCATTTTCTTGTGTGTTGATTTCATCTTCATTGTACAAGATAAAGGAATCTAGATCTGAATGAATAGAATAAACAATAGTGTTGTTTGGCCTATCTATGTTTCTTACCATATATTTCATATGAGATTATCTATATAGTCTTCTGGTTTGGTTAAAAACTGGAATGGTAGCATAAGACATGTCCATTTGAAGGCTCCCCTAAATTTTTGCTCCCCATGATCTGGATAAAAGCATACCATACTTTGGGGGAATGTCAGCAACAACTATGTCCATAACAGGACCCTTAGTAGGAATTTGTGCCAGATTGACACATAAATCCTTGATCATACCTAAACATTTGACTCTGCTTGAATCAAAGGAATACAGGTCTTTGTAAGGTTTGGTAATTTCTAGACCTAATCTCTCCATCATTACTTTTGGCATGAGATTGTGAGAGGCACTAGAGTCTAGCATGGCATTGTGTAAGATCTTATCATGTATATTTAAGTTGACATAGAATGGAGGGATGGCTCCTTCTTGGTATTTTCCTTCTACTTCAGGACCAAACAACAATTCTGGTTTATCATCTGTCAAATTTAAAGTGTCAGTATCATTTCCTATATTCAAAGCTTTCAAAACTTGATTTTTATATACATCCTGGGTTACTAGTTCAGCTAAGGGTATGCTAATTTTTATCTTGGCAATTTCTCCCTCTAGGCTAAATGGGACTAGTGTTTTTGACATATTTACATCTGATTTGTCAAACATATTCTTTTCAGCAATTCTGATTTGCTGAGTTTTATTAGGACTGTTATTCTTGACAGATTTCTCAAGGCCACTAGCAGAAGTACCAGGGCAACTTGGGTCAACACTTGGCTGACTAGTTTTATCTTTGTTTATATCAGTTTTTCTAGCGATAGTGTTAGAACTGTTTGCTGTCTTTTTAGGAAGATTTTCTGAGGTATTTCTAACAGCAGTTTCGGTGTTTTTATTTTTGGAGGTCTCTTGTTTCTTTTTTATCCTAAGATCATATTGTCTGTGGACCTCCATTATAGCATTTTCAAACCCCAATTGGAAATCTTCAGAATCCTCATGATTGTTTTCAGTTTGTTCTAAGGAGAATAATCCTTGTTCCTCTTCAGTGAGGAAAGCATCACCCTCACTGTCAGATCTTATCAAATTCACATGATTTTCTTCCAACCTTTCTGTCTCCCTTTCTTCTTGTTCATTTACATAGTTTCTTGGAAAGGAGGGCTAATTTGTTGGTCATCATCTCTTTGTCTATTTTGACTAGGATCTCTTATAAAATTTGGCTTTCTATTTATGTTTTTTGGGGATTCCCTTGGTTCTCTCTAGGAGGTACTCTATTAGTTAAGTTTATCTTCTCCAGAATTCTTTCCATTACCCTTATTAAGCTATCAACTTTGGCATCAAATGATGAGGTTGAGGCCATTGTTTCATCTTTGTATGTAACTCTTTTTTCTGATTTCAACCTAGATATTTTCTCAATCAGATTTGCTTCTACACTTATAGCTCCCCTCTGCATATCTTCTAAAGTTAAGGTGCCTCTTTCTCTTAGCTGATAGGCCATGTCTGGGTCAAAGCCTTCTTGAAATTTCGCTAAGGCTAAGCCTAGTGGAGGTTTCATGTTTGGGGGAAGTGCATTGTAAACACTATTAAATCTAGTGCAGTAGTCTTGGACACTTTCCCCAGCATATCTTTTAAGGTTGCTATATTTTGAAAGGATTTAGAGACGGTTATTTTTAATTTCCCATTTGTTTATGAAAGTTTGGTATAAAGAAGGGAGATCATTTATGCTATTAGGAGTTAAGCTTTTAAACCGTTTTTTGGCTTCTCCTCCTAAACTTTGGGCAAATATTCTCATCTTAATGGTCTCTTCTTCTATTTCCATGTAATCAAATGCATCATCAATTTTATCTACATGTTTTTGGGAAGTAGTAGATTTAGCTCCAGTGAAATGGGGAATTATGGATTGATAATCATTTGGTAAAGGAACCAGAGGTTGTGGTAATACTAATGGACCATACGATGTTGCCATGATAGGAGTAAATGGAAGATTTACAAGAGGTGGGTTTGTGGGAGGAAAAGTGGGATTAAATGGAGTGTTTTGAATAGTGGATGTGTGGATGGGTGTGGTGGAAGTACTTGGACCAGCAAACTGATTATGAGCAGATTTTTTATGGAAAGATTTGAAGTGATGGAGAAGCTGAAAATCATGAGGAGTGGAAGGAGATGCTTCTCTGCTGAAACTCTGCTACAAATCTATGGGCTCAAAGTCATATTGGTCAATATCACTATGTGAATTGGTTCTAAATAGATTTTTTGAATGGCACAAGTCAAAGTGAGGATCTTTCAAGACTGTAAGGTTTTCAGGAACAGATCTTGTTCTTTGAATAGTCTTATTAGTAGTTAAATTTCCAGCTCTAGAATTTTGCCACAAAATATTTTTTGGATCATCAACTATAGTAGGAGGATTAGGGTCTGGATGAGATCTGGTATTGATCCTACGTGAAGCCAAATTTCAAGTTCAAAAATTTGGAGAGGCTGTAATTTTTAGGACTATTTTCAGAAGGTAGACCTCTCACAGTTTTTAGTAAACTTCCAAAATATGGGACTAGGCTTATAAAATTCTTAGGGATGGTTTGATACAATCCTAAGAGAGTCTAAAGAGAACTAGTGAAGTAATAAGCCTACTGGGGCTAGTGAATTCACCAGGTGAAAATTTTTAGTTGTTTTGAAGGTAAATGTGGTCCACCACCAATAATTAACAAAAAACCAATCTAGGGGTGTTTTTTTTGGGGGTTTTCTGAGTTTCTTTTCTGTGGTACTAAGGTTTGTAAGATTTTTCTACACTTGAATCATCATTTAGCTAAGATGGTGAAACAAACAAAGTCTACTCTATGGCTATTATCTAAGTTTTGATAATGGTTTCTGGAGTCCTAAGGTGTACTTAGTTTGTCACGGACTCGGAAGCTCCCACTGTGGTCTCCAGAATGTTGGTGTCCCGTGATTTGGCAGATTGACATACCAAATGACAAGGCAACATGGAACTAGTCTTTGGAGCCCTAGGACCTAGCCTTCCTGGACTCATAGAGGGATCTCTCTATTTTTTTGCAAAGGATATGAACTTGTTTGCTTTGTAGGGTTTATTTTAGGCTAGTTATTAAGTGTGAGGTTTTGTTGTTTGTTTTGGTTGGGTATAATGACCAAGAAGCATAGGTAGAATGAGGAAATCTCTAAGTCATTGAGAAATGGTGTCAAATGGAAGTCATGATAAGTTTATTAATGGATCGGGGAGTATCATAGGGAAAATATAACTTGGCCAGTGGATCTTCAAGTTTTAAGGGTAATGAGATGGACATCAATTATAAGAATGAAAAGTAGGGTAAAGGGAAATTAAGAGACCTTTATCATATGTACTTCTCCAACGTGTTGTCGATCCTAGAGCCGGCCTTGGTGTGAAAGACGATTACTGAGACATAAACCTTAGCGACAAAAGAAACATAACGAGGATAACTAGCGGACAAAGCTCTCGCACTTTTCATTTATAAACATGAAGATCAACTTGAATGGTACCAAGCTTTCGGAAGTTTGACGTGCGAAAGGAATATTGAAAAAAAAAGTGTGAAACTCTTACGCAAAGGCATTAGACAATTTAAGACGAGTTCACGGTAAAGAAGGCCAAGTTCAACAATACTTAACGGAGATAAGTATGCAGGATGTTCACTATGTAGAAAAGAATGAGGAAATATCGACTGTCGCATAGATAATATTCGGACACACATATCACCATGTAATGGGCTTATCTGTTTAGAATCCATTCATAATAATAGTGTATTCCAAAATAACATCGCCTTGAAGCCAATATAGCAGAAGTATGGGTGCAGTGAGAATGGAACAAAATATCATGCATGAGCCATATTTAAAGTGCTAGATTGATTCCAACATAAGTATCAACTAGGATAAGTTCACATTAAAATCAATGAGCTGCTCGCATTCCAAAACATGATACAGGAGAAATGGATGAGATAAGACGAACAATTGATCGACACATAAAGGAGAAGTTACGTTCTATTAAATATCAAAGACTGGAATCTTCATTATAGATAAGACTTCTCTTTATTGAAACCCAATGGGCTCTCAACCTTCATGCAAGAGTTAAACAAAAATGCATACAAAATCCTCTTACAGCATAGTTTTTTGATAAAATCTGGAACCCTGTGTTCTCTTCTGCTCTTGTTTATATAGGAACTTATCTACACAGGCGAGAAGATATTTTGGGAAAATATCTTCTTCGCATGCTAGGAATTTGTTAGAATTCCTTGTCAAAATATCAAAAAATCATGATGAGGAATCAAAACCTCTCATCCTTTGTTGTTAGGCGCTCGGCCATTTAAAAACCAAAATTGTATAACAGTCTAAGTAAAAGTAAATTGTTGTGGTGAAATATAGATTCCACCTAAAACCTGAAAAATACTAACTAATGGTAAAAATTAAAAAGGCCGCGAGGGCCGAATCATGAAATAACAATGCATCATTTGTGAGAAGGGGTCGAGGCTGTTGCTGATACTGGTGGAGGCACGTTTGCGGATAGGCCAGCAACAGGGCGACACGGCCCCGGATGCACCTCTGGCATTTGTCCGCCGAACTCGAGGGCATCGCTACAAATCATACTGCCACTGATGAAGGCCTCAGGCGAGATCACTTAGATTTGCCTCGTAATTCACATTATGCGTCTCTAAACGGATAAACTCGACCACCGGGAAGACTGGGGGGGTAATATGATGGTAAAATCCTGATACAACCACCCGATATCGATCCCTATTTTGGACATGTCACGTGAAAAGCTCAGGTCTTATACTGCTAATGGGGAAACTGTATTAATGGTCGCAGATTCCAGCTTGCTGGTCGATGAAAGGCTCGAAACCGGGAGGGTTTCTAGTTTCTTAGACCTGGGGAGTCTCTGGTTCATTTTTCTTGGGTGTGCCCCTTCCCATGACTGACATATGAAATCTGAAAATAAAAATGGAAGGAAAACAGAGGGAATGTAAGGGACGAAGTACCTGCACAGTAGGTAAATTTTCTTGGGAAAGCGATGCAGAGGGTAGTCTGGTGATGATTGGGTAGACCTGGTACTTGTTCCCGCTTGGTATATACCGTAACTAGAAGACCTGAGACTTTTACCGCAGTAAAATATGGGAAACTGCTATCTAAGACTGGTAATTCTGAGGCGAAAAAGGCATAGAGGTGAAATAAGCAGGGTAAGTGTCGTAAGGACACTGACAGTGGGGAACGCGGCGTGTTGGGATTGGGCGTTAGTTGGGGACAGGTGAACACCGCGTGCTAGGTTTAATACTGGTACGGGCCTCACCAGCTCATCTAAACACTTACCTTACCTCTTTGCTCCATGCACCATATGATTCCTAAAACACATCATTCCCAAAGTGAATTAAATACATAACCTACCAGTTGTATGGGCCCACATTGTGTGCCGCCACGTCACCGTAACTCCGCGCCTTGCTCTTGCCATTTCATTCGGACCTTGGGCCCCCACCATGTCACGTTATTGCAATTCCGCGAGGGTATGGGTCTCTTCCCTCTCTCACTGCTCGACCCCCGTGGAATTTCCCACCTGCAGCATTCCCTTATATGCATATTCGTAAAGAGGCAATTCTTTTAATATATTTGTTCTGCACTCTTCGTACCAAATAATTTCACTTTTTTGTATTTCTGCTGCCCTTTTTACTTTATACCTCAACCTTTTTTGTATTACTTCCGCCTCTAGATTTTAGGCACGTGAATTCTCTAACCTTGTTTCACTTCGACCAACTCTTCAAATATTTCACCATTTGATATAACATTCAATGCATGACTTATCAATATTTAATAAATCAATGACTTATGTTAAATGATGATCAACATTGGCTCCACCTGGGGACGACACGTTCATCCTTGAATGTGTCGAGAATCACGCAGACCACCTGTTTGTCTTCTGTAAACGTCATTTCTCATCACTTTCGACTTTTTACCTCTCCTCCTCATGATTCATCAACAAACACACATTATTCAAAAAATGCTTAAAACAAGAAATAATATACAATATGATACACCAGGCTTTCTCGGCCTGGATCAAACTAGAAATAAGGCTTGAGGAATTGACCATTAACAGGGGTGTCCAGCAAATCCCCCTGCAAATTCTCCAACCTGAAAGTATTGTTGCCACCTTGTTCTGCAATTTTGAAAGGGCCAAACCAGAGGGGATCGAATTTTCCGTGTTTCCCTTTATCTGCCCTTCGAATGTCCCATCTTAGCACCAGATCTCCCACCTGTAACTTTTTGTCTTTGGCATGTTGGTAAAAAATATCCTTCATTTTCTCCTGATATTCGATCAGCTTCTGGCTCACCTGATTTCGTATTTCTTCTAGCTCCACCAACTGTATCCTCCTAGTTACATCGTCAAGCTCCTCTTGAATTTCTTGCATGAACCAAGCTACCGGTAAAGCCAACTGCATAGGAAAAACTACTGCTCTCCCATAAACTAATTCGTATGGGGATTTCCCAGTTTCCCTCTTGCTAGTGATTCGGTTTGCCCATAGAGCGAATTTCAGCTGAGAATCCCAATTCTTCTTATTCTCGTTGATAGTATTCTTTAGTGCTCAGACTAGAGTTTTATTTGAGGACTCTGCAAGGTCGTTCCCTTGGGGGTAGTAGGCCGTAGAGTGACCCATTGCAATATTATACTGTTGGAAAAATTTGACAAATTTTGTGGATTTAAAGGCTTGTGCGTTGTCAGTTACTATCTTAACAGGACAACCAAATCTGGATATGATGTTTTCTTCTAAGAATTTCATTGCCACAGTGTCTGTTGCGTTCCTAGCAGGTATAGCTTCCATCCACTTCGTGAAATAGTCTGTGGCAGTTAGTATCCACTTATGCTGGCCGCTGGATGTGGGATGTATTTCTCCGATGAAGTCGATTCCCCATTGCTGGAATGGCTCATCTACATGGACATGTATCATGGGGAGAGGCGCGAGCTTCTGTCTCTCTGCGAACCTTTGGCACTTCTCGTAGGCTCTAACTCGAGTGAACACGTATCCAAATAGTTTAGGCCATAAAAAACTAGCCTTCAGAATCTTGTGAGCAGTAGCCCTCCAACTATAATGGCCCCCACAGATTCCCTCGTGAAACTCAGCCATTATACTCTCCACCTCTTCTTCGGTAAGACACAGGAGTAAGATACCAGAGGGGTCTTGCCAATACAACCAACCGTTCACAATGACATACTTTTGCGACCTTAACCTCAATGATCTATACTTTTTTTTCACAACTGGGCGGGAAACTGAGGGTTAGAAGGTAATCTACCATCTCTTTGTACCATGGGATGATAAGGTACTTCATATGTATCTTCTAGGAGGCTATTTCTATTTTCTTTGCTTCCTCCTTTGCCCCAGAATCTTTGTTTGTTGTCATAGACAAATTGATACCCAAGGCCTGACAATTCGATTCGGACAGGATCTTGGCTAAACCATGCCCCTTGATTAATTTGGTAGGACAGATATCTAACTCATATTCCTGTATTTTGGCTATCCATTTTCCTCTCTTTCCTTCACTATCCCCCTGGATAAGAATGTCTTTAATAGCTGCTGTAGGAACAAATGCAGTGACATGGGACTGAAAAACATACATACGGAAAGCTTTGAGGGATTTCACCAGAGCGTATGCTTGCTTCTCCAATATTTTATATTTCAGTTCAGCATCCCGAAGCACCTGACTGAAAAAGGAAATAGGCTGTTCATATCCCTCTTCGTTCTTCTGCAACAAAAATCCAGCTACTGTATGAGGGGATGCAAAGGAGAATATCATAAGCGGTTTGGCATAATTGGGCCTGGCTAACACAGGGGCTTCAGCAAATGCATTTTTAATTCTGGCGAAGGCTTCTCTTGACTCTGGTGACCATTTCACCTCATTATTCTTCTTAAGCATATCAGTGATGTGCCTAACTATCTCAGCATAGTTAGGGATGAACCTCCTTAGGAATTTTATACGTCCTAGGAACACCTGAACTTCCTTTTTGTTTCTAGGAAGGGCAATGCCATTTATGACTTCCACTCTTTTGGGGTCTATCTTTACTCCATCTTTGGTTACAATGTGTCCCAAAAGCTTTCCCTCTTCCAGTGAAAACAAAGACTTTTGTGGGTTAAGGGAGATGCCATAATTTCTACACTTCTCGAAGGTTTTGCACATGTGTTCTATGTGCTATGCATCGTCCTTTGAAAATGCAGTAATGTCGTCCAGGTATACCACCACGAACTAGTCCTGTTCTCCAATAAAAGTAATATCCATGGCCCTCTTAAAAGTGGCCCCAGCGTTAATCAGCCAAAAAGGCATCCTGGCATACATAAACGTCCCCCATGGAGTGGTGAAGGCCGTCTTCTTTTGATCCTCTAGCAATACAGCCACCTGATTATACCCAGAGAACCCATCCATCATCGACATCCGAGAAGCCCCTACCACTTTCTGCAATATGTGATCCATCTTGGGTAGTGGGTAATTATCTTTTAATGATGCCCTGTTCAGGTTCCTAAAATCAACACAAAGTATTATTTCTCCATTCTTCTTTCGTACAGGGACTAGATTAGCTACCCACTCAAAGTACCTCAAAGGTACAATGATTTTAGCCTTCAGTAGTTTCTTAATTTCTTTTGCAATAGAAGGTAGCAATAATGGATTTATCTACCTAAGCTTTTGCTTGTGTGGTTTTGCATCTCCCTTCAGTGGAATCTTATGCTGCATAATGCTGACATCGAAGGTTTTTAAATCTTTATAAGACCAGGAAAACACATCTTTATAGGACTGGAATAACTTCTGATACAGCTGTTTATATTCTTCCAGGACCTTCTTGGACAGCTTCACGATTTTAGGGTCAGCCTCAGTGCTTAGATTCAGGTCCTCCACCTGATTCTCCTCTACAAATTTGTTAGGCTGTAATGGAACATCATTCTTGTTAAACAACCATTCTAAGGGTACTAATCCTCAGGGGATAATGTTTCCTTTCAACTGCAGGAATTTGTGGCCAGCTACCTTTTCTTCCCATTTGTCTCCTGAAGTGTCTTCAGTCTCCACTTCTTCACAAATGTCAATCTCCATGTTGAAGAACTCCCCAACTGTTTCCAAGAATATCTTGACTTGATCATCGTCTTCAAACACTTTCCAGTGTTTTATATTTTCTGGGATCGATGGCCTATAATGTACCTCAATCTCATATCTTAAGAGAGGGTTCTGAGGTGGCCGAAAAGTACTGGCAGCCACTGCTAAGGAATCTGACATTCTATTTTTCTCCCAGGGCATGAACTGGATATTGAAATCCAAGAAGAATTTCTCCACTAGATCCCAAACTTCGTTTCTATAGGCCCTCAGCCTAGGATGTTTAGCTTGGCACTGATTTCTCACCTGCCTGACTACTAGTTCTAAATCTCCCAGAACTTTTAAACTTTGTATGTTCATACTCCTGGTTGTCTGCAACCCTAGTAAGAGTGCTTCATATTTGGCCACGTTATTAGTGGCTTCATACTCCAACTTGAAAGATAGAGGCACCCATCTGCCCGCAGGTGGAATAAATAACACCACAGCTCCATTTCCTTCCCTAGAGTTGGCCCCATCAAAGTGAAGTGTCGAGATTTCTGATTCGCGACTTTCCATGAACTATTCTGTCTTGATCTGGAAAAATGATGTTTCATGTGCATGCTCCTGATCTTCCTCTAGCATTAGAAATGAGAAATCCCCCTCCCTGCTATAAACCGGAGAATTGACCGAATCATATGCCTTAGTAACTCTCTTTACAAATCTGGTTTCCCAGTACAGCCTCCTCTCTTGGCCACCAAATACAGGGATAGTGGCATAGGTCAGATCCAGCTTAATCGATCCCCCAATTTTGGTCCCCCAAGATCTTGACAGTAACATGCCAAAGCGAGTTGGGATGTCAGCCACCACTATATCCATCACCACACTTTTTGCTGGGATCTGAGCCAGATTAACCACCAAATCTTTTATCATGCCCAGGCACTTAACTCTTTTGGAGTCGAATGAGTAAAGGTCTTTGTATGGGTGGGTGATCTGTAGTCCTAGTTGCTCCATGACCGAGAGGGGTAAAAGGTTATGAGAGGCTCCTGAGTCCAACATGCAGTTATGCAGCAGCAAGTCATGTATTACCAAAGACACATAAAAAGGGGGAGTTGCAGCATCCAACTCTTCAACATGTGGGCCGAAAACAACCATAGGTTTTTCCTCCTGAAGGTTAAGGCTATCTGGAATGTTTATAACTTCTGGAGGGAGCATAAATGAAGTGAACTGGGACTGATATGTAGGTTTTTTCAACAACTCAGTCAAGGGGACTGGGATTTTCACTTTCTCAAGCTCCTTCTGCAAACTAAAAGCAGAGGAGGACTTATATATTGACACCTCTTTTGGTTCTTTATCTTTGGAGTATTTATCATGAGGGGAAGGTTTGACTTCTTTTAAGATTGGCTTGACACTAGGAGGTGTAGACACTTGTGAAGATGAAGGTAATTGATCAGCAGATTGTAAAGATTGGTTAAGGGGCCTCTTACCTTTGTCTGAGATCTTTTGAGGAGTTGCCTCCTTCTGTGCAGATGCCTCTTCCTGTGGTGTGTCCTCCTCCTGATCCTGAGTACGGGTTATCTTTCTGGATGACCTGAGATCATATCTTCTATTGAACTGCGCTTGCATGAAATCAACGAACTGCTTGCAGTAGTCATCAATCTCGGGATCTTCGGTATCTTCGGTAGCTTTCGCTTATGTGTGTGCCACCTCCACTTCTTCACTTCCATGTACCGGACATTCAACATCATCATTGTTTGAGAAAGCAAGGTAGGCCTCCTCTTTTTCATAGGGAGTGTCTTTAGTAGAACCCTCTACTTCCCCCTCCAAGTATAGAGGATGTGGTACCTGATCTTGCTGCTCCTTCTGTCCCCTTTGCAGTATCTGCAAGGCACCTGCAAGGGTGGCTTTCTATATTGAGGGTTAAAGCCTTTGTTAGGAGCATTTTGGAAATTCTTGGAGGATGAATTATTTTCCTCCATTTCAAGCTTCACCAGCTTGCTTGAGAGATTCTTGATCATCTTGTTCATTTCCTCAATCCTGTCATTTGCTGAATCTCTATCTTGACTCGAGGTGGATACGCCTTCCTTTCCCCTTCTTCTTGTATCTTGCTTAGATCTTCCCTTGGATTTACCAGTGGAGATGAAGTTTTCCTCGAGCTCCAGTGCATCTGTCTGAGCATCATCCAGAGTGGCTGGCTTTCTTTCTCTTAGGGAGAAACCGAATTCGAAGTCAAAGGCTACTACAAACACCACCTTGGCAGCAGTCTGGTGTGGTTTCATTTCGGTGGGAAGGCTCAGGTACAACTTGTTAAATCTGTTAATAAACTTGGCCACCCCTTCATTGTGTCTTTTCTTGAGTGTATTAAACTCAGTTAGACAGTGTCCGTGGTCTTTCTTCTCCCCCCATTTCTTGAGGAAAGTGTCTTCCATTGCTTCCCATGTGTTTATGGAATGGTCTCCCAACGTATTGAACCATTTTCTGGCTTCACCATCAAGGGATTGCACAAATAGTCTTATGACTACATCCAGATGTTCCACATTAAAGTTTTCTGCAAAAGCGCAGAAGACCTTAAGGTGTTTTTGAGCGTCAATCTCATTTTCTCCGTTGAAGCGGGGCAGGATCTTTAGATAGTCCTGTGGCATATCATTAAGAGCTGGAGGTAATGCCAGGGGAGCATATTTATTTAGCAAGAAACCCAGAACGTTGGCCATTGGAGGAGGAGGAGGTAGAGGTAACAAGAGCGTTTGGTGAGTAAGTGGGGGAGGAGGTGGAAGTGAGGTGTGTATGATGATAGGGATATAGTGAACAGCAGCTTGGGATGATGGAGACAAAGGCGGAGTATTAACAGCAGATACCTCAGTGACTTATTTGATTTCTTCGGCCTCTGGAGTGGGGTGAAATGTATAACGGGTGGTATCTATTGACTCGGCCTCGTCCTTAACTCAGATGTTTCCCGGGGGTAAATAGTCTGAGTAATAACTGGTTCCACCCAGAGTGGAATTAGAATCTTGCAATTGGGCAACCTGAGAAGAGGAAGAAGGAAAGTCTTCTACAGAGAATTGTGGGATCTCAGTAAGAGCAAATTGTCTTTCCCTCCAACCTCTTCTATGTAAAATTCTCTCTGGGTCAGACACAGAGGGTGTCTTTGGCTGAGACGTATCTGACCTAAGGTGTGGCTTCCGAGGAGCCAGGACTGCAATCAGATTTTTCTGGAAAATGAATGTGGAGTCGCCAAGGTGAGGGATATACAACTCTCAACTCTCCCTGCCCACCTAATTGAAGAGTGAAATAGGGTTTTGTCAAGGCCCAGGGATTTCAATTTTTTCATCAACTTCGTTCCCCGGCAACAGCGCCAAAAAGATGTTGTCGATCCTAGAGACAACCTTGAGTTGTGAAAGACCAGTGCCTAGGACATCTTAAATAGCAGAGAGAAAAAGAAACATAAGAGGGATAACTAGCAGGACAGAGCTCTCATGCTTTTCATTTATAAACAGGAAGATCAACTTGAATGGGACCAAAACTTTCAGAAGTTTGACGCCTGAAAGGTATATTGCAAAAAAAAAGTGTGAAACTCTTACGCAAAGGCATCAGACAATTTAAGATAGTTCACAGTAAAGAAGGCCAATTCAACAATACTTAACAGAGATAAGTAATCTGCAGATGTTCACTATGTAAGAAAGAATGAGGAAATATCAGCTGTCACGTAGATAATATCTGGACACACATATCACCATGTAATGGGCTTATCTATTTAAGAATCCATTCACAATAATAGCGTATTTCCAAAATAACATCATATTGAAGCCAATATAGCAGAAGTGTGGGTGTTGTGAGGATGGACCAATATATCATGCATGAGCCATATTTAAAGCGCTAGATTGATTCCAACATAAGTATCAACTAGGATAAATTCACATTAAAATCAATGAGCTGCTCGCATTCCAAAACATGATACAGGAGAAACGGATGAGATAATACGAACAATTGATCGACACATAAAGGAGAAGTTACGTTCTATTAAATATCAAAGACTGGAATCTTCCTTACAGATAAGACTTCTCTTTATTGAAACCCAACGGGCTCTGAACCTTCATGCAAGAGTTACACAAAAATGCATACAAAATCCTCTTACAGCATAGTTTTCTGATAAATCTGGAACCCTGTGTTCTCTTCTGCTCTTGTTTATATAGGAACTTATCTACATGGGCGAGAAGATATTTTGGGAAAATATCTTCTTCGCATGCTAGGAATTTGTTAGAAGTCCTTGTCAAAATATCAAAAAATCATGATGAGGAATCAAAACCTCTCATCCTTTGCTGTTAGGCGCTCGGCCATTTAAAAACCAAAATTGTATAACAGTATAAGTAAAAGTAAATTGTTGTGGTGAAATATAGATTCCACTTGAAACCTGAAAAAGACTAACTAATGGTAAAAAGTAAAAAGGCCGCGAGGGCCGACTCATGAAATAACAATGCATCATTTGTGAGAAGGGGTCGAAGCTGTTGCTGATACTGGTGGAGGCACGTTTGCGGATGAACTGGCAACTTGGCTGACAAACTGGATGCACCTCTGTTGTCGCGGCGGGGCTCGAGCATCGGCCAGCGTCATACACTTACTGATAGAGGCCTCATCGAAGACCCTAGATTTACCTCGGAGATTTGCCTCGTGTCTGATCTATAAGCGCTCTGCCGCCAGATAAACCCGACCATCGAGCACTCGGGGGCAATTCACAGGTGCCCTGATACAACCACCCGGGCTATCGATCCCTATTTTGACATGTCGCGTAGTGCCGGTCTTATACCGCTAATGTGTAGGCAGCATGATGGTCTGTATTCCGCCTTGCTAGGCTCATAGTTGAAAACCGAGAGGGTTTTTGGTTTCTAATTCGGGGAGTCTCCCGATTCATTTTTCTTGGGTGTGCCTTCCCATGACTGATATGAAATCTGAAAAGAAAACAAGTAAGGAAAATGGAAATGAGCTCACTCAGAGTGAACTTCTCTGCCAAAGTAGGGTGAATGCCTGTTTGGAAAGCGATGCAGAGGGTAGTCTGGTGATGATTGGGTAGACCTGGTACTTGTTCCCGCTTGGTATATACCGTAACTAGAAGACCTGAGACTTTTACCGCAGTAAAATATGGGAAACTGCTATCTAAGACTGGTAATTCTGAGGCGAAAAAGGCATAGAGGTGAAATAAGCAGGGTAAGTGTCGTAAGGACACTGACAGTGGGGAACGCGGCGTGTTGGGATTGGGCGTTAGTTGGGGACAGGTGAACACCGCGTGCTAGGTTTAATACTGGTACGGGCCTCACCAGCTCATCTAAACACTTACCTTACCTCTTTGCTCCATGCACCATATGATTCCTAAAACACATCATTCCCAAAGTGAATTAAATACATAACCTACCAGTTGTATGGGCCCACATTGTGTGCCGCCACGTCACCGTAACTCCGCGCCTTGCTCTTGCCATTTCATTCGGACCTTGGGCCCCCACCATGTCACGTTATTGCAATTCCGCGAGGGTATGGGTCTCTTCCCTCTCTCACTGCTCGACCCCCGTGGAATTTCCCACCTGCAGCATTCCCTTATATGCATATTCGTAAAGAGGCAATTCTTTTAATATATTTGTTCTGCACTCTTCGTACCAAATAATTTCACTTTTTTGTATTTCTGCTGCCCTTTTTACTTTATACCTCAACCTTTTTTGTATTACTTCCGCCTCTAGATTTTAGGCACGTGAATTCTCTAACCTTGTTTCACTTCGACCAACTCTTCAAATATTTCACCATTTGATATAACATTCAATGCATGACTTATCAATATTTAATAAATCAATGACTTATGTTAAATGATGATCAACATCAACTCTCAACAAAGGGACTTAAATATCAAAAAACATGAAGAGGAAATCAATAGACAGGGCAAACCATAAATTCTACAATCCACACTTCAGTAAATGATAATTCAAGAAAAACTTTTCTAATGAAATATAGAAGGCAGGAAACTCATTTAACTTCTATTGATTTCACCTTCAAGGACATAAAACACTTAAGACACACATATAACTGTAATCAGAGAAGAGGGAACTCCTAAACATCCTTGATTATAGTTATGAAGATCTCTAAAACAATTAGTTAAGAAAGTACAAAGGGTATGATCGAAACAAAACCTCTTTGGTAGACTTTAAAGAATGGTAATTTAGAGAGAGAATTAAAAAAATGGTGTTTAAGTGGCAGCAAGTAAGCAGGGAAAACCATAAATCATGCTTGAAACCAAATTTATTCAACTATTTATGAAATAAATAAGTTTAGGGGGTCTAGAGAGCAATTAATAATTCTCTAAAATATCCTAGTAGAAGAAAACATTAAGGCAGTGAAGAATAAACAGAACTAAGGTGCTTTCAGAAGACATTTCTTAGCCTAAAACTTTTATTCTGCTACAACATAGAAAGGTGAAAACATAATGACAACAGGAAATAACAATAACAGATTAGAAGCACTTCACCAACAACCAAGCTCAGAGATCCAGTGATCTAGCCTCCTCCATCAACAAACTAATTAGGGCATCCACAAGTTCCGAGACTTCAATTTCTTTTCAACTTCCAAGAGACTATGCATTACTTCAAAGAGTCATCAATTGCCAACAAGATAATGAGTTCATATGCATTATTTATGCTGCAAATGAGGAGGTGAAGCCTAAGATAGGGTTTGAGTGTCATTTATTACAGAGTTAATGCATTCCTAACCTTGAAGACCATGCAAGGCTCAAGGCAGGAATATTTGCAGATATTTCTCTTAATAATAACTTCTATCTTAACTCCTTAAGGAAATATAGGTGAAATGTTTGACTTTAATGCCTTTTCATAACTGTTACAATAAGTGTCTGGCAGATATAAATATCTCTGGCTCAGTTTAATAACTGCTTAGTGCTTTATTGAAGAAAACAAAGCACTAGGTGGAAAAAATATCTTTTGAGGGAAGCAACTGCCATAGGCTGAGTCAATCGAATTTGTTTGAGTAAATATGCTCTTTATTTGACCTTTATATTTATTTATTTAGGCTTTAAAACTCTGTCTTTATCTTTTACTATTTGATTTTTATCATTTTTTCTTCAATCTGTTTGATCTTTTTGTTCTGTTCCTTTAATCTTTGACTTGTTTCTTTTGATCCTTTGCCTTTATTATTTTTTTCTTTTCACTAGCTGCTTTATTTCTTTGACCTTTATCAATCTGCCTTTTCTTTAATCTTCTGTTTTAATTAGCTAACCCTTTTGTTTTGTATTTTAATTGGGATTAGCCCCTTAACTCTTCTACTTTCTTCCTTTGGTGTTTCTCTGACTGTCTGTGTGTTTTGTGTGCAGGGGAGGCCATTCCTTTGTAGCTGGAGGTTCATTCGATCCATCGATGATCATGTTTCATCGATGATCGATCTTGACGCAGGGCCTCTGTCCCTTTTGTTTCAAAAAAAATAACTGGATCGTCACCCAACGTCTATCCCAACCTTTTAGACTGTGGGAGGGTATGGTGACCCTTTCTGCCATTAAACCTGCACAACGCACAAACCATTAGTCTTTAAAACCTGCGAGAGCGGGCTTGACTCCATTTTCAGGGGTTTTGGGTGGTCGGGAAGCGATTTCAGAGGAGGAGAGGGTGCAGGAGGCAGGGTTCTGAAGGCAGAACAAGGCAAAAATTCAAATGGAGGTGGGGAATTTTGAATTTTAGCGTGGAGGGGAAAAGTGGTTTTCGAAAACCATAAGTGGTTTATCGCGCGAGTGGAAGGCGATAAGATATTTTGGGCGATGGGCGCGCGAAACCACTGGGCGATTGACGCGTGGTAGGTGGAAACCGCCTATTTCACATGGGTTGGGAATCATTAAACCCATCACAGCTTTATTTCCGATATGTTGTTTTGGTCTCTAGATCTCGAAGAACGAGATCGACAGCGATTGCACGTTGGAGGGGTGGAAGGCAGGTTCGGAGGTGGGGTATGTTGGACAGATCTTTGTCGGCTAGTGCAAGGTTGTAATAATGCGGGGTAAGGTTGGGGATGCGACAGCTGTTGGATCAGGAGAACAGATCTCGATCAATGGTGGAGATGGCTTAATGGAAACAAAAGGTGGGTGAAGGAAAGCGGGGACCGCTCTTTAATTTTTCAAAGTTTCAGGGCTTTATACAAGGTGTGGGGGGTTAAATAAAATGAAAGGGGCAGAAGGGTAGTTTATAGGTGGAAGGGGCTAAGAATAAGTGGGGGACAAGGTTTTATGGGGAATAAGGAGCTGGGGCTTAAGCAGAGAGGGGCTTAAGGCCTGATTTATACAAAGAGTGGGTTTTTAATCATAAAGAGGGCTTTATGATAAAATTTAAAGGACCCGATAGATAAGAACTTGGTTTTAAACAATGTAAAAAGAGGATTTTCACATTGTTTAATATGTTTAAAGAAAAATGATGAGATGAAGGGGACCGATGAGGGTTTTGAGAAAAGGAAAAAATGGGCTTTTCAGAGGAAGAGGGTTATGAATGCAAGTGAAAGTGAGGAAATGAAATGAGGCAAACAAGCCCAAATGAGAAAAATCCCTTTTTTGTAGCAGTGGGGTAGAATTTTTAGGAGGCAGAGAGAGGAGAAAATTAGTGAAGCATTTTGACTTAGCATAATGAAGGCAGTGATATTTCTAGAACTCACAATTTTTCTCAAATCTTGTTTCTAGAAATCCAGTTTCATAATTTAGTCATCTTTTGATATTAGCAAAAATTACTGATGACTAACAGGGGGAAAGGCTATCTTCAATCAATAGAATAGGGTAGGGAGTAGTACCTTTAATTTTGACGTTATAGGTTATGAATTGCTTTTGGATCATCTCGATATTTCTCCAAGAATCTCTAGATATACTGAAACCCACACCTCACATCCATATAAAATAACAAGGGTGACAAGAGTCTCAAAGGTGAACTTTTTTTTACTTCAAACCCAAAGATCAATTGTCTTACAATTATTTTCAAGTTCATAATAAGCTTTCCAACCTCCTATAATCCTTTTCTCAATGCTATAATTCCGATTAAATTAATAGTAAATATCAATATCTAAAATAATAAAATGTATTTACATTTAAATATGATAAAAATAATTTATATTATTATATATTAATTTCAAAAAATATTTATATTATTATGGATCGAAAATAAACAACTATTTTTTTAAATGTTATAATGACTTAAATTGAATTTCAATCAAAAACAAATTTGCTATATAAAAAATTTTCCTAATCTTTTATAGTTTTTTTAACATATAAAAAAAATAAAAAATAAAAAAAAATAATAAATCAATTTGATATTTATAAAAGCTAATCATCATTCTCAACGGCTATATTACTATATCATAACTGTATATACCTAAAAACAAAAACAAGTAAATAATTACATATATAAGAGAGGACAATTTAACTTATACATTTAATATAAACATTAATCTTCCTCACAATAAAAAGATAAATTTCGAATTAACAACATAAATATATTGTTTACATAAAAATATAATTATAATTATAATGTAAAGATAAACCTCTTAACAAATATTTTGACATATGTATATTTACATAAATTATGAAGTCTAAATTATTTTAATTTACATAAATTTATGTCATTTTAATATTTAATAAAATTGAAATAAAAATGAATTTGTAATATTTAATAAAATTATTTTATGAAAAAAATATAAAATAATAAAAAAATAGCATTATTATATTAACATAAAATTAAAAATTTTAATTTTTATATTTATTCAAAATATTTATACATTAAAATATAAGATTAAGAGTTTAATATATGATTTATGATAATTGAATTAATATGGAGAAAATATAGTCATTTATTCTAATCATTTTAAATAAATTTATTGCTATCTATGATGATAATGATGATTAACGTCTACTATGACCAATTAAATCTATTTATATTATGATGATGATGATTAACGTCCACTACAACCAACACGGTTTATTGGACCTTAATAAGCGATTAATTGTAACACTTTAATATTTTATTTCTATGATCAAAAAGAAGGGAAAGAAACAATCCAATATCACTATAGTTCTGGCCTAACAAGTTAGGAATGTTAGATGTGCGGAAAATGTTTTGGAAATGGGAACAGATGTGAGTAAGAGACGGGCAATCTAAGAGAGTTTTTTTCATATTCAACACTCTTAGTATCACAAATGTGGTTGTTTCTTTCGTCCAAAGGTGTTTTGGGAACAATCCAACACTCGATTTCACTATGAAGCTCATGAGAATTAGTTTTAATCACTGTAATGTTAATTATATTCTTAGTACTGGTCAAGACAGAGAGATAATTCGGGTTAGCGAGGATGGGATTGATCTCATCCTTATAATACCTTAACTTCATTTTCCCCTCTAGCTCCTTTTTTTTTCTCAAGAAAAAAACAAACTTTTTACAAAAAAAACAAAAAAATACATCATAGATGCTGTAGCATTCCATATGAGAGAATCGCCCAGTAAGAGATAGGGCAAGGGCAGGTATAAACCCACAGTTACATATTTCCAGAAACACTGGAATTATATTTTTTTCCTTTTTTCTTTTGTACTTTTTGCTAGTTTTTCCAGTGAAGGAGCAGAATGTATAATGGCCAACTCCAAGCTAGAGGGGAGTTGGACGTCTTTTTCGGAGTTAGAAATTTCATATACATGTGCACGCTGGTGCCAATCACACCACAATCACCGATATTCTCTTCTGTTGGGGATCTGTATCTATAGGCGAAGATGTATTGTCATCGATTTCCTATTTTTCTTCCATCTTGCTTACACTCTTCTCTTGTGAATCTTTCTGTTTTGCTTGCCGATTTTCTGTGTTTGTTTGCCTCTGATTTTCTTCATTTCTTCTTCCTCTTCATTTGACAGTGATACATCTAGAAAATTCCATCCTTTTTTCTTTTGTGTCTTCTTGGTTGTTTTTTTCCAGGCTAAAGTGCATGTGCTTTGTAAGTGCACTTTTTGGTGGCACACCCTACACCTAAACACCGTGTTTTCGAAATCTAATGATTGAGACCACTTAAGGTCTTTATGGATTAGATGTATGTGATTTAGAAGGCCCTTGCTTAGTTCCATCTCCACACAAATATGTGCAAAGGTGAATATCCCTATGTCCATTCCCTCTTGGTCCAGCTTTATGAACCTTCCTATAGATTTCCCAATGTTTTCTAGGACCTAATGGTACCAGAATGGGAGCAATAGGTTGTGTAATCGCACCCAAACATGCATTTTTGAAACCACCATTATATTTGAATCGAAACCCGGTAACCATGGAGTTACAAAGAGATCTGCTCTTCTCCAAAACCATGGTCCATCAGAAGTGGCAAAGTAGTAGTCCTCTATATTATCAAATTGAACCACGAAGAAACTTTTTGCACAAAGGTAAATATCACAATTTTGGGTCCATTTTTGGTGTATCCATGCATGTAGCTCTTCTGGTTTTGGCCAAAATTCATTAAAACGGCAGATACCATCTTTTGATTGCAAAGCATCAAACAACCTTGTTACCTCTGGTATTTCTACTACAGATCTAGATTTTTTTCTGTTTTTTCAACAATGTATGGTCCTTGTAATGATAGATCTGGATTTTGTTTTTTCCCCTGTGTGGGGGATTTCCCTTTGAGGATGTCCTTGAAAGAGGGTATTCCTTTTCCTGTTATCGTTGGTTTATTTGTTGATTTTTTCTTGGAGCGCCACCTCTGAGTCTAAGATTCATGAAAATAGTAGTGTTTCTTTGAATATGATATTCATTTAGTTTAGTTATTTCCTATAATGCTCTTCCTGAAAATATCAGGCTTTTTTTTTAAGCTAGGATGCCTGTGACAGTTTGGATTTTATTTTTCAGCTCTGATACAGTCTCAGAGTTCCGCACCCAGAAGACCATGCTTTTCCCGTCTATGGATTTAATGAAAATTTGAAACTTTGGCTGTGACATATATCTCACACCACCATTACCTCTGTAAGGCATATATTTTCTAGTCCCCCGTGGGAATAGAGAACTAACATGGGCCAAGACTTGTCCAGGGGGTGAATAGCCACCAATCAGGAGATGTCGATAGGGTAGCACTATCTCTCGCCAAAGTAACGTCAGAGGAAAGAAAAGTGGGGCCTCTGCCTCATGCCACTGCTGCATCAAACCAGTAGGAAGAGGGGTCTTCCCCTTAGATACCCTCCCCCTCATCATATCCCCAACTGCATTATTCCTAAAAAGTGCAATGGAAAGATGAAAATAGAGGGGGATTACCATTAAACTTAGCCAATGCCCCGAGCAATGGGAGTTGTAACCTTCCACGCCGAAATAGGGGAGTGAAAATAGCGAACGAGGGCGAGCGTCAAGGAGAAAGAGCCCGCGATATCCATGTTCTTGAGTCATCCAACCTCGCACACTGAACCAACAATCCCAGGAGACAAGTCAAGCATCCTCAATACTGGGCTGATCAATCAGTCCTCCCTCGCCGAGCCCTTTGGTCTCTCGTATCTCCATGAAATGCCACTAGCACTTCACCGTCGTCCCATCAAAGGCCACCAAAGTGACTTCCTCCAGCAGCCACAAATATTGGGGGCCATGAATCTTGTAACAGAGTCGAGAAACTACATTTAACCCAACGACGACTCATCACCTAGAAACCCTATACCAGAAAATCTTCTTCCGTTGTGCTCTATATTCAACCCTCCTTCGAATTTTCAACACTTTTAAAATTATTACACCCCTCTAGCTCCTTATCATCCCACAATTTATACTTAAATTTGGAGGTAATAGTATTTTTAATACTATTATTAATCCCCAAGATAATCTCCTCCTTTATCCCTTAATGGTCGAGCCAAGATTTGGCATCCTTATGTCATCCTTATGCCACTCATATATCTTTCCTATTTTCTTTATATATATATATATATATATATATATATATATATATATATATATATATATTCTCTCCTCTGATATATCACTTCACTTGTGAACTCATATTTTTAATATTTGGAAATTATTATTATCATTATTTTAAATATTAAAATGAACACTCAAACTTATTTATTTTGTTTACTCATTCTTTTACTTTATTATATTTTTAATAACTTTTTTAGATTATATTTTAAATGATTTTTAGTCAATTTTTTTAAAATATTTTGAAAAGAGTTTATTAAACATATTTTGACATTTCCAACTCATTCCACACCACACCTTAAAATGGTTTACTTGTGTTCTTCATACTTTGCATCTATGTGTGATCCTTTCTTCCCTAAAATATCCTTTTAGGGAGATATTGAAACTAAGTGTTGAGTTAAGTGGCTATCCCTTAATCTTTGGGATTATTTCCATTGCTTGCATGCTTATTATTATTATTATTATTATTATTATTTATAGAAGATTGATTTCTATTAATAGAAAATATGTTACATTTGAAAGCTTTCATACATCCAAAAGAGTGACCTGGGAGATCATAACTGTCACTAGCGATAACCAGAAACATAATGTATATTAACAATAGACAAAATTAATAATATGGGACTACCCTACTCAAATACTGGAACGATGGAAACTACAACAGAGTCAACTATGATCCTCAAATTTTGTTAAGGCTTTGACTGAGCCATCCAGAATGCCTAAAGCGAAATGTAGTAATTGAGTCGAGAGGCTTATTGATCCTAGAGGCTCATTCTAAAATCCAGTGTGAGGGACATGTGTAAGTATGTCACGTCCACAAAAAAATAATAAAAAATCATTTTAGCTCACGTCAGCGAAATCAAAAAATAAAAATTAAATAACCATATAAATAAGTAATTAAAAATGTATTAACAAAACAATTAACTCAGTTGTTGATATTTCACTTTCACTCTTCAAGTAATCGATACAATATTTCTATATCTAGATCTTAAATAATATAATTTTATATAAATTTATAGAGATAAAATAATTTTTAAAAAAATCTAATTATCTTAAATAAATAAATTGTTTGAATGTCCATATTAACTAAGATATTTGAGCATGAACTTTCTCTCTCTCTACATAAAGTGTATGTTTATATATATCTGTGTGTTTGTGTGTGTATTACTGTTAACCTTAGCTTGAAAGGAAAAAGTAATTAAAGGTAAATTAGAGTAGTTACTTCTTAATAAGAGGAAAATGCGTAACTCATTCAATTTTTAATATAAAATATTAATAATGATAAAATATCAAAATATACAATTTAAACAACGAAAAATTACCACTATAGATCTATATTAATCAAATATTTACCAAGCATTAAAAAGGATTAATTGGTGTTAAAACCTTTTTTCAAGTTTGAGATTTGATCCCTCTACACTCTTGATAGATCCATGGATAAAATGTGCCTAAAATGGTTCTACAACCTAGTGTGAAGGCAATATGTAAGTATGTCTGTCCATTTTAAAAGAAAAATAAATTATTCCCTAAATACAAAAGCAATGTCAGTTATAATAAAATATGTATATATATATCTATATATATGCTATACATTTTTAATTAGATGTCCATATGACCTAATGTTAGGTCCCTATATTACTAGTGTAGTCCCTTATTGTTGTTAGTGTATCCCCCTTATTTTTATTGTTGTGCCCTTACATTATTTGTGTTAGGTCGGCTAGGATTATATTGTGACCTCATGGACTCCTATATATAGAAATGAGGTTTTTTCATTTAAATCATCCAAGAATTTTTCATTTATATAATGTAAAGGAGGTTTCACCCTCGAAGTGGTTGATTTCTAAGGCGTTGATCTCTCTTTTCTTCTATTTTTGGAGCTGGTTTCATAACATTTGGTATCAGAGCTTTGGATTCTAGGGTTTCATTGCTTCAAACATGTCATCGTGGAATTTTTGCTATAACTTTTTTTCTACGAAGGTTCAGAAGCTATAAAAAAACCCATTTGCGAAGCAATCCGGCTGATCGTCGTGTAAAAATTGCAGATCTTGGTTCACAATATTTTTGGAGATATGATCTGTGTGAGTTAGGGTTTTTGCAGGGTCCCAAATTTCATCTCAAAGAGGTGGCCTTGGGAAAATTGTCATAACTCACTCTCTGAGCATCAGATTGGAATTTTGTAAAACGTGGTCAAAATTACATGGAATTTAGTTTCTTGTGTATCCATTTCAGAGCCAAAGGAGGAAAAAGTGACCCGTGGTGTGTCATACAAGGTATATCTACTAAACCAATACATAATTAGGTCATTGTGGGAGATTGGGCATAAATTTGTCTTGAATAATCCAAATCAAGTCAGACATGTGGTATGGGAAAGAAGATTCAGAGGGCCACTAAAGGGCTGAAGATAACATCTCGGGGATTTGAAATTAAAAAGATACATCAGGTTCAATATCGAGCTCCTCAAAAGCAAGAAAAAGGTGTGTACTTTTTTTCAAATTTCATAAGTCTTGTTTGAAAAATTAATTTCAAGTGATTCCAAGGGCATATTAAAGCATAGATATCAGTATTAGGTTCTAAAATGCCTCCTAAAAATAATTCAACACCCATTAAGCCCTCAGAAGGCTCTACTATGACTCATGAAGAGGAAGAATTACAACAAGATATATCAAAATTACAAGAGCACGCACAAAAAATTTCGCTCTCGTAAAGAGCAACAAAAAATGAAATGGAATTTTTGAAGAAAGGCATGGAAGCTAAGATGGATGGTTTGAAGAAATACATGGAAGCTAAGATGAATTGTTTGAAGAATGGCATGGAAGCTAATATGGATGGCATGGAAGCTAACATGGAAGACATGAAGAATGATCTAAAAGCATACATGGAAGGTTTGAAAGAAGGTTTGACAAAGTTGATACAAGAAATGATTCCTAATGGTGAAAGGTAGTACAGGTAACTCATGATGAGAAAGAAATAAATGTTAATCGTGATTTCATAAACTCTAATGTTGGATGGAAGACCCACCATATTCCAAATATGGATATGAGGAAGTTTGATGGCAAGGTTCCCATAACATGGATAATACAGATGGAGCAGTATTTTGATCTCCATAATGTTAAAAACACACAAAATGTACACATTGCAACTTTACATTTAGAACAAAATACATTTGTATGGTATCGATGGCTTTCCTCTCATAAAAAATTGTCACTTGGTCAATTTTTACGGAGGAAATGATAGCAAATTATGAGGATACAAAGAGAAACACCTTCTTTAGCCAGTTGATAAATATAAAAAAAAAGGGTTAGTGGTGGTATTTGATAGAATTACCAAGTATGCACACTTTTGTGAATTATCTCATCCATTTAAAGCAAGCACAATTGCTACTACATTTATGGAGACAATTCAAAATCTACATGGAAACCCAAATATTATTGTAAGCGACAGAGATCCCATTTTCATTGGAAATGTTTGGACACAATTATTTTCTTGTTTGGCTACTCAACTAGCTCATATCTCATCTTATCATTGTTAATTTGATGGGAAAACTGATAATGAAAAAATGTTTGGAAGGATATATTCCACCGTCCATCACGTCATCTTTAAGAGAAAATTCTAAGATTCAAGCAGTGGAAGATCACATCGAGCATCAACAAGTTCTCCAACTCTTAAAGGATAACCTAAATTTGGCACAAAATCGAATGAAACAACAAACAGATCAACATCGCAGCAAGCGAAGTTTTGATGTAGGAGACTGGGTATTTTTACAGCTACAACCATACAAAAAAATGTCCCTCAAGCAAGATAAGAAAGATAATAAATTATTGCCAAAATACTATGGTACTTACAAGGTGTTGCAAAAGATTGGTAATATGGCATACAAATTGGAGCTTCCTACTTCTTCTCGTGAGAACTTGATGAGGAAGAAAAAATCATATTGGAACCTGAATAAGTCACGAAAACAAGAACTCTACAACTACGAAATCAATCAATTTCAGAATATCTCATCAAGTGGAAGAACTTACCGACTGAAGATTCCACATGGGAGGATGAGAATTTTATACAGAAGCATCCAGAGCTACTCAAGCGTTGAGGACAACACTTTTTTGAAGGATAGGGGCATGTTAGGTCGCTATATTACTAGTGTAGTCCCTTATTGTTGATAGTGTATCCCCCTTATTGTTATTGTTGTACCCCTATAGTCCCCATATTGTTATTATTGTGCCCCATAAAATCCCACTATTATTATTGTTGTGACCTTACATTATTATTGTTAGGTCAGCTAGGATTATATTGTGGCTCTATGGACTCCTATATATATAAAGGAGGTTTTTTCATTTGAATCATCCAAGAATTGTTCATTTATATAACGTAAAGGAGGTTTCCCCCTCGAAGTGGCTGATTTCTAAGGCGTTGATCTCTCTTTTCTTCTATTTTTGGAGTTGGTTTCATAACACCTAATATCATGTAAAATATTTAGAAGTAAACAAAATATGTTTGTAATATGTTTAAACCTGATGCTTTTAAAAAATATTTTAATACATCATATCAACTTTATATATATCTATATATAGAAAAAAAATGTTTAAGAAAATATTTTAATGTGATAGAGAATAAAATACCTAATGTGAGTTGTGAATAAAATATTTTAATATGAATTAATATAAAATGACTCAATACACATCTTATGTAATCTCTGTAACATCTAAAAATGCAATTTAAACAGTAAAACAATTCGCATTGTTTTTTCACTCTAAAATGAATTTGCAACAAAAGAAATTTGATCCCTCTCGGATTATGTTAGATTTGTGCTTTAGATGGATCTATGTTAGTACATATCAATCCCAATGGTAATACTGACAAAACATCATAAGTTTTTTTTATAAAAAAGAAGGTCTAACCCATAGTAAAGATTGATATGGTATGCATGGTAGACTTACTATTCCAAAATGATAATTGGCAAATAAGGAGAAGAGTTTGTGTGAGTGGTAGTTTGAGATGGATATTTGATGAATAATTCACTTACTAATTGTCATTTGAGTCAGTCGTTGAATCAGAGACCACAAAATACTCCACTCGAGTCAACCTGACCACAATATAATTAAATTTATTCTTGATGTCCCTCAAGATTCTCTTAATTTCCTTTCGACCTGTAAACAACTTGTAGTTGCATACCTTTTTATAATGAATTACCATGCTTATTAGAGTTTCCAATTGACTATGGAGGGTGATAAAATGGAGGAAGTGAAGTATTCTCTTACGAAACTTCCCTAGATTAGGAACCCACTTGAGGCTATTGCCTCCAATCTATGAATCAAAATAATATTCATGATTACCAAACTCCTTGGCCTCCAAGTGGAGAATTTCCTTTCTGACCTCTAGAGGATCTAATTTGAAAAAATTAGCAATGGATTCCCATCCAAATAGATTTCAGTGTCACAAAGAGGATGACCCAGGTGCACCACCCTTGCGACCAGGAATTATTTTTTGAGGAGCCATATAGACATATAAACTTCAAATAAAACAAGAAGAGATGGCCCTAGAAAACTTAACAATGAAGATGGACAAAGAAAAGAGATGGTAAGACCCTAGTACAATACGAACCAAGAAGCTGGTAATAAAAATAGAGAGAACTATATGTGCGTGAAAGAAGGAAATTAGGATCCCACCACCTTCCTGAAATGATACCTGCCAAAAGTTTCGGAAATCCCAAACTTTGTGTGACCCTGGACTGAATGAGTTAGAAATGTTTCAAATAGTGGAGTTATATCGAGGAAATATCCATTATAAAAACCAAATGGAGAAGGTACCAAGGTACCACACTCCACATAGCAACACTGGAAAGTTGAACGAAATCCCGATAGGGTCCTAGTTTTGAGGTGTCGCAGAGGGTAAAAATTCCACCAATTCAAAGGATGTACCAATCCCTGAGTTGTGTAAAAAGAGCACAAAGAACATTGAAACCTATGGAGAAACCACAAACGACTTGGAGGAGAGTTTATTAACTTACATTTAATGATAATAGGACCAAGTATAAACCAGAAATTGGAGAGACAAAAATTGAACAATACAATAACCAACTGAGAAGAGTACATTGAAAACAAACCTCCAATTAATGTAGCATAACCTTCCCTCGACCACCATAGAGAGATTGACAATTGAGAACTTGTACTAAAAACAACCAAAACACAATATTTTTGCCACCCTGATACCAAGACCATGCATATATTATATGGTACGGATGTGAGAAATCTAGCTTGATTTATGATATGAGCAACATGAGTGCTCAATGACATGAGCCAAGTGTACAATCCAAAATAGTACTCTTCCATCCCAAAAGGCTTCAACATGATAACCTCATAAAAAGAATTTTTTCATCTGTTAGGGAGTTCTTCATTTGCGACCAATCCATCATGAGATGGGAGATCCATTTCAGAACAAACAGTAAGTATTTTATTACAGAAAAAATTGTCATATACATTACCAACTCCTTCCACATGATCGAATGTAAAGAGATCGAACTTGGGTAGGTGAAACAAGGTTGGCGAACAATGGGAGCATCATGTGAGGGGAATGCAGAGCTAGGTGTAGATCAGGGCCCTAACACCGAGGGCCACCACCCATTTAAACAAACATAATATCTGCATGCTAATTATAACTATGGCCATAAAACTAACTATAGCAAAAAACCTCATTCTAATTCTTCTTTTTGTTGGGAACTGATGACTGTGAGAACACCCCCATCATGAAACTTCTTTCATTCTTATTACTTTGCATATTGATCCAACTTAGTCTGATTTCTCTAAACTATCATTTTTCAAGTACATATAGAAACTAATAATTAATATTTTTTAAAACTAATGCCCATGTTTGAAACCAGTTCCACAACTTAATAATGTTACTTGTGCACTAATAATTTTGTAGCTTGAGCCAACTTGCTTTAAAATAGTTTATGTAAAAATCATCAAAATATTCTTGGAAACTTCAAAGCCTTGGACACATTAAAATTAAGAATTGGGATGACATAGCTCAGGTGAGGCATCATGATTGGTGATGTCCATGTGAGCGAGGACTTTGGTCCCCCAGGGTTTTGGGTTCAAATCCTTTCTAGGTGAACAATGCAAAAATATGTAAAATGTAAATGTCCTGCTATCCTACAAAAAAACGTTGGGATGACATCATCAAAATATCTCTGCTCATAAAACACCTTTAAGATGGCATAAGCATGATTACTTGCATGTTAAAAATATATCCCTGTACTCACATAGTTTTAGTTCGAATAAACAATTTATAGAGGTGGGATTTATTATTTTCAATCACGGCTCACATAGATCTTATCGAATTTTCATCAATTTTAAAGTTTTTCCATATGGTTTATTTCATTTAATTATTTCTAAATATTTTTGAAAATTAATATATATATATATATATATATATATATGATACACGCTATTGATATTTATTTTATTTTATATAACTTTCAATTTTTTTACTATAGTAATTTTAAAATGTTATTATTTTTCTTTTAAATTAAAATCTGTATTTTTAAGCCCTTTGGGCGGCTCAACTAGTGACATTGATGTAAATGAAGTATTATGTGTGAGGATGTTTGTTGTTCAAGTCACCCACACTTTGGGGTTATATTGGTAGAGGTTGAAATCAACCCCATCCCACATAAGTACAATATTGACGTGTGCATGTACGTACACACATTATTCTCAGATTAATTTACTCTTAATATATCAATAAATTTTCAATTACCATACATTTTATCATTGAAAAATGAAACATTTTTATTGGCATGATCTTTATAAATCAAAATAAGCTTCTTATTATTTTTTTCAATTATAAATTTAAATAAATTTTAAAACAAATGAAAAGTAAAAAAATGTTAAGATTTGTATTATCATAAAGGTTGCATAATAATCTAAAAATAAATACACATGATTAGAGAGTTTTACTACCCAAAAAAATAGACTTATTGTCTTCCTTTACAAAAAAAAGAAGGGAGAAAAGGAATTGGAAAATCCTTTGACTTCATGAGAAAACTACGAGCATAAATCCCTTACATATGAATCCTACAGAAATTTCACCTTGCAAAACATCAAGAAGAGTCTTTAGAGATTAGTCTAGATTTAACATTAGAGATTAGTCTAGATTTAACATTATACTAAACTCTCTTGGATTATTCTTGAGCCAATATTCTCTAAACTTGATTAAGTGAAACCTGTTCCACTAGGAAAAAGGAGCCATTATAGAAATATTCTCAAATTGGATACCGTAGAACCATTTTTAAAAATTATTTTCTCAACATATTGTTTTATTTTTTAGAGTGGAAATATTTGCTCCGTTTGTTGATAAAGTGTTGAGGGTGAAACTTGTTTCTGGATCAGTTTTTAACTCTCACTAACTTGAAGTTGACTAATTTGTTTCAGATTAGTTCTATGCCATTTAAATTTAGCTCTAAGATGAGAAATGTCTACAGGATTTTCAAAATTGGAAAGGAAAGGGTCTTAATGCCACATTGTGGATGTATGAGAACTAGAAAACTTGGATAATAAGAAAGTGGCTAGGAGCCTAAATTTCTCTCCACTAATACATGGAAAATTGAAAATTATAAAAACCAAAGGACCTTAGATGATGAAATACTAAGCAAAACAAATTAATCAAGATAGAGAAAGCAAAATTTCTAAGAGGGACAAGGAAAAACCTCAAAGGGGATTCAAGGATAAGTAAAGTAGAGAAAGAAATAAAGGATTGTGGTCAACCAAACCATTTTGATGAAATAAAAAAACCCATGGCACCGACTAGAGAACTCCAATGAAATCATGGTAAATCCGTGAAGGAAAGACTTGCAAATAAATTAAGGATCATTGCTTATTGCATGAGCTAGGGAGATTATCTCACCATGGATAATTATATTGCAAGGGGGGGTAATAAATGATAAGAATGATACATTGGGGTAATGTAACATTCACCTTCATACGTGGAAGAGGTTCTAAGAGGTGATACAACATATGACATGCCTATGGACGGAGGGATTAATAATTTAGATGGGTGGAGGATAATTCGGATAAAAAAATGATTTTAATCGATTATATGCATAAATTTTAAGTTAATGAATAAGGAATCATAGTTCCCTGTAAAGGAAAGCATGACTCCTTGTTGAAGGGAGGTTTCCTCTTTGGCCAAGGTATTGAAAATTTCATCATGCTTTCTAAGAATATGGAAAAATTCTACCTTTTCAAATTTATAGATTTTTTTTGCTTTCTAATAAAATTTTGATCCATAAATGAGTGGATGTTTTATTCCTTTTTGTATGGACTTTATAACTATCATTAAATCTGTGACGACGACTAATTGGACAATATGCTACAAGGAAGCTAAATGGATCCCATTGAAAAGAGCATACACTTCATTTTTATTATTAATTAAATGTACTAGTTTTCATGAATACTCCAATTTCTTTGTTCCATCTCAACTTAGAATAACCCTTCCCTCTCCTATCTCCCCTTAAAAAATATTTACTTGAACTAAAATGAATATAAAAAATATATAATTATTTGAAATTTAAAATATATTATAATTAAATTCTAGTAATTAGCAAAAAAAATTCAAAAATTATTTCCATTTAAACAAAAAAAAATAACTAAACTTATTAATTATTGAAATTACCATTTCAAATTTAGTATATATCCTCTAAACTTTTATTTCAATTTTGATTTAAAAAATCAAATTTGATGATTTTTTCTATCAAAATTTGTTTTTACTCCCTCTTAACCTCTTGCATTGGTTAGGATACCTCTTAACATTAAAAATAGATTATGGTACTAAGAACATCATCCATATTGCATATATTTGTATCCTCAAGTGGGGTGGCCATCATAAATACAATTGCTTGAGTGAGCATGGATATCATCACCAACCTAGGGAACCCTACCCATTCTTTACATGATTCAGATAGGACAAGTGGTAGTGTTACTCCTCAAGGTGTGAATGGCTGGTGAATGATGATGGGGAATTTAACTTCAAAACCCGTCAACTCTCTCTGATTCCTATCAAAATAGTACACACAATAAGTCATAAAACATGGTTATTTTATAAAACCAATATCTATAGAAAAAATTACATAAATAATCCTCACCAAAACTATATTTGGTGTTTCTCTACCCTCTCAGACACATAGAGCAAATGAATTACATCCATAATTATTTATTGGATAAGGAAGGATCTAGAATTATCTTAGAGAAGGAGAGATCTAGAATGCTCTTGAGGAAGAAAAGCTCTATAATATCTCAAGAGATTCATCTCCTTAGTTCTAGAAACTAAAAATCTAACTAAAGCCTAAAATATAACAATTAAAAATTTACTTTTACGCTTTCTTATACATGGGGATCTTATCTTCTTAAAACTTTTTTTCCTTTTTTAGAGGCTTCAATGATGTTTGACAAGGGAGATATGCTCTTGCATCAAATTACTAGGGTAAAAAATTTCATGACCTCCTTGTCATGTATATTTAATCTATTGAAGTCCACTTGGATCCCATATTTGACATTGTTGTTGTTGACATGTTCCGTTGAAATTTGTCTTTGCAATTGTCCTCAATTTTCCACGATCCCAAACTTGATTTTCTTGTTGTCCACTTGGCTTGATGCATTGTTTCTTCACTTCTACATTCCCTGTTTGTATGGTCATTACCCTTGCTTCCTTAATAATGTTTTATTTCCTTTTGTAAAAAAATATCCATGATCATACATCAAAAATTAATCATCTCGTTCTTGCTATCATCATCTATTGTCAAACCATATATGATATGTTATTCAAGCTTCACACTTGCATCTTGCATGGCTCATTTTAAGACTCCATGTACTCCATTAATACTATTGGGAATTTTTGGATACTTTGTACCTACAATTACTATGTCACTTCTTCTTCAATTATGTTGAGATCTTCCAAAAAATCTTGATAATACTTTCCTCTTGCTTCCATCCTATCTTTTGGTTTCTTTGTTTTTGTAACTACTGTGCAGTCATCTTGAAATTTAGGTTTTGCCACTTGTTCCTCTAGGAACTTTAATTCATCTTCAAAATATGCCATCATTTCTTCTTATTATTCTCCTTTATTTATATCATCACAAGACAACCCTTCCTCTTCCTCTTCCATTATAATAACATATAGTGGTTTTTTATCTTCATAACCTACAGTCACATAGTTTAGTAGTTTTAAAATAAATAATATCTTTGCTCTCATTTGATGTATATGGCATCATCTCCTCATTCTAATATAACCTTTCATCCATATTGTTATCACTCTGTAATTCTAAGGCTGAAGGCAGAATCCCAGAGGAAATATCAAAACCGCTTCGGGCCTAGGATATAGCCCTCCTAGACCCAGAGAGGGATCTCTCTATAGGATTTAGATTTGTTTATTGGGCATTTTAGGCTAGTTCATATAAGAAGAGTTTGGTTTTGAATTTGGTTTGGTGGGGAAAGCGAGGGAAAAGGGCCATTGGGAAATGGATTCAATGGGTTTGGGTGACCAATTTGCAAAAGAAATCAAGCAAGAGTGAAACAAGGCAAGCTAGGAGTACTACTTTGGATCTCTTAGAATAAAATGGAGTGGGAAGATACATGAAACTGGAACTAAGAAGAAATGGAGGAGAAGTTAAGAATTCCTCAACTAAAATGGAGGGTAGGGTTCAGCATAAATCGAGGAACAATTAAGAATTCCTGGGTTTAGCATCAATGGAAAACATAGACTATTTGTAGAATCAGCTAGAACAGGGTGCTCTCAAAACAAATCCTATTCATCATTTTCTATTCTAAAAATTAGAATGAAAAAATACTAAGACACCACAATAATGAATAACACATAAAATAGGAGAAATATACACCATTTCGTGCACCACTTGAATCCTAGAAAATTCTCTTGAATTACTTTGCAAGAAGCCACAACATTACAGAATGGGACTCGGTCCCTCATTTAGATTCCCCCCCCCCCCCCAATACTTCGAACAATGAAGTATATATCAAGCTTAATAACTGAGTACAATCCTTAACTGTTACTTTCTTTCTCACTACATAACAGAGAGGGACATAACATCACTGGACACGAGTAAATAAAACTGCTAGAGTTATGAAGATTGCTGGACAATTGGCATTTTGATCCCCTGCAATCAGGTTTGTCATATGCTTGCTGGTGTGAATTCTATCAAGCCTGACACTTGGGCTATCTGAAAATCTATGGAGTGCTACATATGACTTGAAACACTTATCTTGTTCAAATATCTCATCTCCTCTCTGAAAATAGAAAAGATGGTTACCGAGCTGAAAACTGGGCTGAATTTGCTGAAAATGGGGCGCACTCAGACATTTGTTTCTCCCTAACGGTGACCCCTATGTGAAATCGGAGAGAGGTTATTTTTCTTTGCCCCATGCTTGTCAGAACTCTCTCTTGGATTCTCAAAATTCATCTCCATCTCTCTGCAACAGTCACCGCAAAATCATGACCAAAACAAGAAAAACAGAAATCTGAAAAATTGGGCTGAAAGATGGCTTCGTTTCTCCCAATTGAAGACACCTTTGCAAAATCTGGGAGAGGGTTTTGTTATTCAGCCCATTTTGAACAAAAATCTCTCTTGGGTTTTCAAAATTCACTCCCATTTTCCCATAATCTCTCCCGTAAACAACGTTTTTATTTGGGGAAATTGGTTTTGAAGGAGCAGAAGTGGTATTTCGGACCCCCGCCGCCGAAGTAGTAAGTGGTAATGGGGGGGGTGGGGGGGTTGGGGTCTGAAATAATGAGAGAATTAAACATAAGGTGGGGGGGGGGCACTTTTTGAAAGCCACCTATTTCAAACCCCCCCTATGAGGATAAAGTTAGGATAGTAGGAGGGGGGGGGGTGCCGCAGGCAAAATGCAATGTAGGCCGTCAGATTAAAGTGTTGGTGGGTGGATGAGGTGGAAAGTGGTGGGGGGTTAACTCCATGATGTGACATGTAAACTTTAGGATATCATTTATTTTTATTTTTATATTTTCATTTCTTATTTTTATTTAATGCTAAGCTTGTTTACGCATGTAATCACGAAAATGATGGATGGATGAAAAAATGGAAAACAAGGGCATGAAGGGTGCGGCAGGAAGATGAAAGGTCAAACAAAAATGGATTGAGGAGGAGAATGGAATTAACCGAGCCCAACATATAAAGACAATTTCGATCGACACCTCCAAGCAACACTAGAATAATATATGAGAAATAGTTATGCTGCGGCATTCTGGAGCAGTGTGGGTGGAATTTTTTATCGCTTACTCCCTTTAAATATGCTCCATGAAGAATTTGATTCGGGATGATTTTGGAAATGAACCTCACTTTGAAGGGTAAAAAATTGTTTTCGTCCTGCAAGCCAAACCAATACATATAATTCAGGAACCCTAATTCGCCTATAATTATAGGGTCCTAATAGTGGCTCCCTCTAGGGAATGCTTCCCTCCCAGTGAGGCAGTAGAGAACCACAGATCTATGAATCCAGCGACTAGTGCCTTGGTGATTAAGCTGACAACGGTATGCTTTTCCACAAGACTCCTGAAACTTGAAAATTTCAATTCTAAAATCTGAACAATGCCAAAATAAAAAAACTGAAAGCAATCTTAAGCTGGTGACTGGAAGTAGTCTGAAAATAAAATTGGAAAGATGCTTAGGGTGTTGAGATTATTCGCACATCTACCTACTGTAGTCTGAAAATTTTTCCCATCAAATAATAATTAGATTTCCAATGTAACCATTTAATCAAATGAGTGCTTAACTGATTCTTGCTCACTTCTTTGAGCATGCTAAGAAAACAAAATGACCACTGCCACCTTATCTATTGTTGAACATTAGTGTTCAAACTTTTACTTGAATGCTCCAGTAAACCGTCCATGACATAATACACTCCTTCTTTGAATGATTCTAAGAGATCAGCAAAGGGATCGTGGACAAACACTTGGTACTGAGGATTCACATGACCAACTTCAACTATGACTGCTCCATGTTCCAACTTGCCAGGCTCAGGATCCTCCCCCAAGAGAACATCTATACATTCCTCATGTTTATCTGATATGGCACCTTCACTCTGTACCGATATGTTGTCCTCAAGAAAATATGATATATCTTGACTGTTATTGCTAGATCGTGCTTGAAGACCATCATTTTGATTGAGAAAAAGTACTTTCCAGCAATAATATTTCTTGATGATTTACAACAACATTAGCTCCAATCTGTTCTAAATTTGTTTCTTCTGGAGGAAAGACTTCAATATGTAAATTAGCAATAGGAAAAATATAATGAATCTCCCGATTACACAAAGAGTGGGAGGCTGGCCGCATGCTTAGAATTTGGTTAATCTCTTCTTCAATTAAAGGAGGAGGCAACCTTTGTTTTCTTTGGAGAAAACATCAATTGTTTTCTTTCTCTTTTGAATACATGATACTGAATTTCTTCTTCAACTTCATACAAAAGAGTAGGAAAATTATCATTTGTCTCTAAAGGTAGATCATGTGAACCTACTTTCATTTCTTGATTCATCTCATTTTCAACTATATTCCCTTGATTATCATGACAACTGTATTGGGAATGAAAGCCCTAAAGTGCTTATAAGAGATCCTCGTCATTCATATCTACTATGTCATCATCAATACTTTAAATGTATTGTAAGAAAACCTCAAACTAATCACAACAGTTTTCCACTAATGATGAAGATGGGGAATGTTCTTTATGATGCTCATAAAACAATTTGTGGAAATCCTTTAAAGAAAACAAGCTACTAGGGTTTAAACCTTCATACCATTCCCTCACTTTTCCATCTAATGTTGCCATGAACATCTTCATGTGGCAATCCTCATGCCATTCAACTTTCAACTTCCACGAATGAATATGAAATTTAATGAGATGCAACAAAGCATCAACAACATTCTCATCTTGAAAAGTCGAAAGATTTCTTTGCCAATTTACCTGAGGCATTTTGTTTAGGAAGCCCGGAATGTGATCTCTATTCATGGGAGAATATCTCCTTGCAAATAATCCCATTTTGAGCTTGTGGAGTCGCCAATGAATCTCTATTTCTAGATTTTGCTGCCAATGGAGTCACCGGGTGAATGGAACAACCTTCTAGTGTTTGAATTTTGTTCACCATCAAAATCCAAAACTTAACTTGATAAGTGTTACTGAGGAAGATAAAATCATCCCCAGTATGGTCACACTTATGTTATCACTCTGTAATTTTGAGGCTAAAGGAAAAATCTCGTAGGCAACATCAAAACCGCTTTGGGCCTAGGATCTAGCCCTCTTAGACCCAGAGAGGGATCTCTTTATAGGATTTAGATTTGTTTATTGGGCATTTTAGGCTAGTTCATATAATCAGAGTTTGGTTTTTAATTTGGTTTTGTGGGGAAAGCATGGGAAAAGGGCCATTGGGCAATGGAGTCAAAGGGCTTAGGTGACCAATTTGCAAAAGCAATCAAGTATGAGTGAATTAGGGCAAGCCAGGAGTACTACTTTGGATTGAATAAAATGGATTGGGAAGATACACGAAAGTGGAACTCAGTAGAAATGGAGGAGAAGTTAAGAATTCCTCAACTAAACTGGAGGGTAGGGTTCAGCATAAATTGAGGAGAAATTAAGAATTCTTGGGTTTAACATCAGTGGAAAACATAAAATATTTGTGGAATCAGCTAGAACAGGGTGCTCTGGAAACAAATCCTATTCATCATTTTATGTTCTAAAAATTAGAATGAAAAAATACTAAGATAGAAGAACAATGAATAGCACATAAAACAGGAGAAACGTTCACCATTTTGTGCACCACTTGAATCCTGGAAACTTATCTTGAATTAATTTGTAAGAAGCCACAACATTATAGAATGGGACTCAGTCCCTCATTCAGATCCCCCCCCCCCCCCATACTTCGAACAATGAAGTATATTTCAAGCTTACTAACTGAGTACAATCCTTAATAGTTACTTTCTTTCTCACTACATAACAGAGAGGGACATAACATCACTGGACACGAGTACATAAAACTACTGGAGTTATGAAGACTGCTGGACATTTGGCATTTTGATCCCCTGCAATCAATTTTGTCATATGATTACTAGTGTGAATTCTATCAAGCCTAAAACTTGGGCTATCTGATAGTCTCTGGATCACTACATATGACCTTAAACGCTTATCTTGTTCAAATTTATCATCTCCTCTCTGAAAATAGAAAAGATGGTTATAGAGCTGAAAATTGGGCCGAATTTGCTGAAAATGGGGCGCACTCAAAAACAATTTATCCCCAATGGTGCCACCTATGTGAAATATGAAAGAGATTATTCTTCTTTGCCCCATTCTGGTCAAAACCCTCTTGGATTCTCAAAATTAATCTCCTGCTCTTTGCAACAGTCGCCACAAAATCATGGCCAAAACAGGAAAAACAGAAATATGAAAAATTGGGATGAATGATGGCTTCTATTCTCCCAACGGAAGACATCTGTGAAAAATATGGGAGAGGTTTTTTTTCGTCGAGCCGTGCTGAACAAAAACCTCTCTGTGTTTTTCAAAATGTGCTCCCATTTTCTCGGAATATCTCCTACAAGCAGACTATTCAAACTGGCTAAAAAAGGTTTTTAATTTGGGGAAAGCAGTTTTGAAGGAGAGGAAGTGGTATTTCGGACCCCCCCTGAAGTGGTAGGTGGTAATAGTGGGAGAGAGGATGGGGGTCTGAAATCATGAGAGAATCACACATAAGGGGGGACCCACTTTTTTAAAACCACCTATTTCGAACCCCCCTGTGAGGATAAAGTTAGGATGGTATGGTGGAGGGGGGGGGGGGGGGGGCAAAATGCAATGTAGGCAGTCAGATTAAACTACTGGTAGGTGAATGAGGTGAAAAGTGGTGGGGGGTTAACTCCATGATGTGACATGTAAACTTTAGGATATAGTTTATTTCTATTTTTATATTTTCATTTCTTATTTTTATTTAATCCTAAGCTTTTGTATTCATGAAATGAATAAAATGATGGATGGATGAAAAAAGGGAGAACAAGGGCATGAAGGGTGCGGCAGGGAGATGAAAGGTCAAACAAAAATGGATGGAGGGGGAGAATGCAATTAACCGAGCCCAGCATATGAAGACAATTTCGATCCACGCCTCCATGCAACATCAGAATAATATATGAGAAATACTTATGCTGCGGCATTCTGGAGAAGTGTGGGTGGAATGTTTTATCACTTATTCCTTTTAAATATGCTCCATGAAGAATTTGATTCGGTATGCTTTTGAAAATGAACCTCACTTTGCAGGGTAAAACATTTTTTTCGTCCTGCAAGCCAAACCAATACATAAAATTCAACAACCCTGATTACCCTATAATTATAGGGTCCTAACACATATAATCAACTTATTTAAGCATTGTTCCTTGTTTTGGTTCAAATAATTGAATTACTTCGGCTCTTTTTTAATGGTTCCTTTGGTATTTATCTCTATCCTGATAAAAAAATCATTCTATATATCAACTTTCTTGCATAAAATGTTACAGTAGGCCACCTGACCTTCTTCCTTATTCTAATCCCTTGCCTGGAAATTTTTAAAATTTTCTTCTATGAAAAATTCTCTATCACTTTGATCCATTATTTCTATTCAACAAAATATTTTTGTTGTAATAAGGAATTACTGAGAGGGGGGCGAATCACTAATTGTGAGACTCTTTTAAAAAAATTCTTTAATATGGTTTTATTTATTTCCACTATTGTATGCTACTAATGAGAGAATTAATTCATAAAGGAAATGAGAAACAAACTTAAGCATTCATATGTTCACCCAATCTATCACATGAGCAACACACACAAACATTGGCACCGGTATTTTTCATGTGGAAACCCAAAGGGAAAAAACCACCAAATTTTTGTTGTTTAAGATGTAAGTTAAGCACCAACTTAATTACATTAGTTAGTTTTCGAGCACCCACTCACAGGATCCACCGCCCCCCTTGGGATAGAAAGCACCAAATTTCCAAGAGGTGGCAAGCTCTTATGAATATAGGCCACCACCTGATCTTGCACTGTTTTACTTTTCATACTATTTTCAAACTGAAAATAGAGGCATATACGATCAAGGAAAAAATACCAATCAAATATGTCACATAATCAACTTCTTCTATCGTTCCTCTGCTGATCCACACAATCCTCTGGTATCACACAACAACACTTTTATCCTCTTCTCTCAACATCATCTACTCATCTCTTTACCTTCTCGCAACAAGCTCTTTGTTGTATAGTCCTCATCTCTTCTTTTCTACCTATTCCACAACACACTTTCGGTTCGCGCCCCTTGGTTGATTCAATAATGCTCCTTTTCCCTCTCATTACTCAATGGAAATCGATGGTTTTGATCTTGTGCTACACACTGCACTATATTGTCTCCTCCACACGTTCCTGCACTACTCAGGTTTACCTTTGCGTATCTTCCCTTTCTGTTGTTATGCCTATCTAATGAAATATGTCATGTAATTTATCATAGAAATGGGATTCCGAGTTTGTCAAGAACTTCCTCTGTAAACCTCCATACTGAGATTTAATTCTCAATCTGTCTGAGCACTCTACCGTGACTTCCAAAGCTGCTTTAATGCTCATTATAACTTGAAATTTCACTAGTGTTGCACCTCTACTTCTCATTTATTTTTGAAATATGTGCACGGGATTTGAAACAATATTTATTTATCCCATAAAACCTTCTATATCAACTTGTTTTCTTGTATTTAAACTCCAACTTCTCTCCATTTAATTTCCAGATGCCAACCCATTCGTTCTTTTACTTATTTGTAATGTACCCTTAAAGCTTCAATATATTGTAACTCATATGAAATGTGTGTTACAATATCAAATATTTATGATGTGCCTCTAGCCCTTGAGAGCTCGGCCCTTGGTTCCTTTAGTCTCCTCAAGACCATTTTCCAAAGAATATCGGAGCCCCTTTCATCGAAATGCCATTTCCATTTCAGTTACGAGATCTTCATACTCCGATATCCTGACCTCCGATATGATGTCATGAATACATCACCCTTCTAAAATTCATTTTTAGAGTGATGACATGTGTCACCCTGATTGATCCGGATTTATGCAAGAACACAACAGAATAAACATATAACCATAAATACAGAGATGCAGCAGAAATAACACTTCATTTCATTAATATCAAAGAACTGAAATTTGCTTACAGACAGAATGGAAATAAAACTAGCTAGGGCGCTGGTAGCTATCTCTGAGAAGAGATGTGGCGGCTACAGGCCTCTGAACCGAGTTACAATGAGGCTCGAGGGCCTATTTATCATTTAGAAACAATGGGAAATCCTAAACAGCCAAAACCCTAACCCTAGGAGATGAAGCGCCAAAACTATGTGCCCCGTTTGGGTAAATTGGTGTTTCAACTTCCCAGGGGCGTAACTTTGGCATACGATCTCCGTTTGACGCGTACCATACCTCGTTAGAAAGATCTATCCGAGGACTACAAATTTGGAATGAGCAACATCGATCCATGGACCCATGTTGCTCTCTGTTTTCCCAAAAAACGTCGTTTAGGGCCTCAAAACGGCTCCGGAAGTTTAGGACCCGAAAAACTGCTAAAAATAGTAAACTGTGCCGAAACTGAAAAATTGAAATAGACAATGGTGGGGCCCCAAGTGGAATAGGTGACCACCAATATCCACCCGGATCATTCCTCCCCCCTTAGGAAGCAATGGTCCCCATTGCGTTAAGTTCCTCCATGAGATGAGGAAATTTCTGCTGAACTTGGTCCCTGGTGAACCACTTTCCTTGGTGCAGGAGTTGGCCAGCTTTGACAACCCGATATAGTTGGATCTTCTGCCGGCGAGTGTTCTTGATTTGCATGTCCATGATGCAATCTGTGGTGGCCTGTTCCATGCAGTCTGGATTTAACTCAGTTGGTGTGAGTTGTTCTGCAATGTCCGAGGTGTCCAGTAGAGGAGGGAAGTAAGGACGAAGGCGATCCACATTGAAGACTGGGTGCAGACCAAGGAATGGTGGAATACTGAGCTCGAATGCATTGTTCCCTACAGCCTTGGTGATGGTGTACGGCCCGTATCGGAGCGGCCGAAGCTTGCGGTGGGGTCCAGTGAGGCGCTCCTTCTGCAAATGTAGCCATACTTTGTCACCCACCTGGAAGTTGTGTGGCACCCGGTGTTGATCATGGCGTTGCTCGTACTTGGCATTGGCTCT